>WNWK01001226.1:122607-246101 GCA_009830355.1 Cherax destructor | reverse complement strand
TTTTGCCCAATTTGAGTCTATTTTCGCCAATTACATTGTTCCATTAGACCAAATTTTTAGAATTTTGCTAATGTTTTTCCATTTTATCTATTGAGCATAAGAAATTGCCCAGTCAACTATTTCAACACTCAATAAAGTGACTGGAAATTGGTAATTGCATATTCACAAAATTCAAAACATTCCAATTTCAAAATAGTGTCCAAAATAAACAATGCAAGCATTCCTGGCAGTAAAATACCATTTCCTCTGTTTATTAGTTATGTTTTAAGGCTTTACAGATGAATTTCATTTTTATTTTATTCACAAAGAATTTTATTCACCAAAAATAGATTTACTGTAATGCAATATTGTAATAATTGTCTAAATAATATCAGCGCATTCGTGAATGTACATTAGACCCACCAGCTGACGTGTATTGGATGCATGGTGTGATTTGTTTACTCTTGAACATCGGTAAAATTCAAACATTTCTGCTACTTTGAGCTCATTTCAAGCTATTTTCAGTATAAACCAATCAAAATTATCTCTATTTCTGTAATATATCCTCCATTCTATCAAATGAGACAAGAAACCATGAATTCAAACCTAAAACCATATGAAAATACAGACAGTCGCTGTTTTAATTCAAAAACACTTTTTTCTTGTTATGCACTGAATACTGCAGGATTTGTTTTATATGGTACACACTTACCACATAGATGCATTCTCTCATATCTAGACCAAAATTAACTCTCACAGCTTATCTGAGTGAGCTGAGCTCATGACGTAGTACCATTGCTTGGACCCTGGTTTCAAAGCTGTGAACAGACCCTCAAAGGGTTAATATCCCCATGGTGTGATTGACAAAACATACATATTTTAACGTCTTCCAAGAATTAATGATCTGCACATTCTACCAGTGTATATTACCAGGGGTTTTACTGTCCTTATCTAAATCCACAATTTCTAATAAAAATGAACATGATCAAGAATATAAACTACTGAAATTTAAATGTAAATTATGGAAACCTCAACTGTAAATTGCATTACAAAGATTAATAACATTACAAACTTCCTGAATATACAAATAAAACCTGCTGAAATAAATTATGCAAATTAAAATAAATTGGTCCTTGTCCTAATATCGTAATAACAAAAGAATATTAAGAAAAAAAAAGCCCTATATCTTAAACTTTACAATAGTTAAGATTCAATGTTACAATTCATTTAGTGAAAAATATTAAGTTGTTAACTCAGACTGGTGTATAAAAGTTAACTTAAAACAGAATCCTAGCCATTAATTATACACAAAATTAAGTTATACACAAATACAGTAGAGAAACTCTCACAAACCACATTCAAATGACACTTTTTTTAACAGTTTATATTTAACATCATGTTACATACCAAGAATGTTTCCCTCAATGCAGTAGAGCAAAAGGAAAAGTATGTAGAATAATTATAATGTGCCATCACAGCATGGCATCTCCCATGTTCTGGCTTCATGTGTGGAAGCAACATGCTTCACTGTGTGATGCCTACCTGTGATCAGTTTCCAGCAACTACCACTCCCATAGCCCATCTTGTGGCCATTTTCCTGGTGACCAACTGATCACCTAGCTCACTGCTCCCTCTATGGGCATCAGGTACCAACCATCTGATCAATCAGGTCAGGAACCAAGTAGCCTGGGGCGGTGACCTCCGTAACTACTGGTAACCTTCTGAAGAAATTTGTCTTTCTTCTTGGTGGCATCTGCTTCTGTGTTGTCTTTACAAGGAATATTTAATATTTCCTTCTATTTCTTTGACTTCAACATGTGTTGATATTATAGTGAGAAGGGTGGAATCTTTCTCTGTGCTACAGAATACTTTCAGAATATTACGTAATTTAAATTTTACCAATTCTATACAAATACCAATTGTTCCCTGTATATTTTCTATCTCTGATACTTTGACAGCCATGTAGGAAGATAGAAGACATAACAGTACTGCACTGTGTTCTTGGCAAAGAAGCACAAGTGTTCTGAAAAGTACCATCATTGGTATAGCTTTTTGTTTTAACCCTTTGGGGGTCCAAGGACCCTCTCTGAAACTCGTTCTCAGGGTCCAAGAATTTAAAAAAAAAAAAAATTCTTATGAAATGATAGAGAATCTTTTTCCGATCATAACGCCACAAAAATTATGAAATTTGATCGAAAACTAACGGAATTATGCTTTCGCGAAGTTGGCGGTATCGATGACATTTATGCATCGGCGATTTCGCCCACTTTGAGCCCTATTTTCGGCAAATTCCAATGTTTCAGTCTACTAAAATTATAGCTATTTCGCTAGAACTCCATTTCTTCTATCGACTGAGTACAAGAAACCGCCTATTTACCAATTTCAACTACCCAAAATAGTGGTCAGAAAATGGCAATTTGGAATTTCACACTATGCCGATTTCAAAATAGGGTCCATAATAAACAAGGCAGACATTCCTGGCACTAAAATAACATCTTCTCTGTTCATTAGTCTCGTCTCAAGACCCCTCTTACATTACTTTTGCTTTCCATTTTGTATTTTTATTCTCACAAATAATATTAGATTTACTGTTATGTATACAACTGCATCATTGTAAAAATGGTATAAATAATATCAGCACACTTGTGCAAGAATATTAGACTCTCCAGTTGATGTGTATTGGACACATGGTGTGATTTGTTTACTCTTGAACATTGGCCAAAATCGAACATTTTTGCTACTTTGCGCTCAGTTTCAAGGTACTTGTCTTCGTGAAACCAGTCAAAATTATCTCTATTTCTGTAATATATCATCTATTCTATAAAATGAGACTAAGAAAACGAGAATACAAGCATAAATACCATACGAAAATAGACTGCAAAGTCGCTGTTTTAAACCAAAAACACGGTCAGTTTTTTTTTCCTCATTATGCACTGTGTGGTGCAGGAATTTTTTTATACTGCACACTGACCCATTCTATCACATCTAGGCCTAACAGCCTGTTTCTGCTTGATTTAAGGGCGCTAGAATTTAGGCGTACTAGTACGTCGATGACCCCAGGGCGTAAGCCGTACTAGTATGACCAAAACCCCGAAAGGGTTAAGTTTTCACAAATTGTCCTATTATTTTTCTGGCCCTGGCTACATAATCTAGTGCTCTCTGATGCTATCCGACAGCAACAGATATCAATATTCTTAGGTTTTTTATTCATTAATTACACTCGATAAGATCTGATTGATTTACATCCTTTACTTTTTTTACTGAGTGCTTCCTTCTTTCTATATCAAAGCAACTCTAATTTGTCACAATTAAACATATTAATTTCATTTGCTCATTTGAATATTTTGTTGGTATCTGATTTACTTCTTCAGTGTCTTTTACCATGATTACTTTCATGCTATTTCTGGTATCATCTTGAGAAAAGGAAAATAAAGCTATGGTATGTGCCTTTGTCTACACCTGTTATGAAGATGAGCAGTAAAGGTGCTATCACCCAGACACTGGACTTGTCACTTCACTCTAGATGCAGTGAGTTCTTTACTCTTGCTCTTGCAGTGTTCCTTCTATCTTATGTTCTTATGTATTCGGCAGGCTGGCTGGCTTTGGCTATATCTCTATCTGGCTATCTCTCTGTCTGTCCATATATCTCTGTCTGTCTGTCCATATATCTCTGTCTGTCTGTCCATATATCTCTGTCTGTCTGTCCATATATCTCTGTCTGTCTGTCCATATATCTCTGTCTGTCTGTCCATATATCTCTGTCTGTCTGTCCATATATCTCTGTCTGTCTGTCCATATATCTCTGTCTGTCTGTCCATATATCTCTGTCTGTCTGTCCATATATCTCTGTCTGTCTGTCCATATATCTCTGTCTGTCTGTCCATATATCTCTGTCTGTCTGTCCATATATCTCTGTCTGTCTGTCCATATATCTCTGTCTGTCTGTCCATATATCTCTGTCTGTCTGTCCATATATCTCTGTCTGTCTGTCCATATATCTCTGTCTGTCCATATATCTCTGTCTGTCCATATATCTCTGTCTGTCTGTCCATATATCTCTGTCTGTCTGTCCATATATCTCTGTGTCTGTCCATATATCTCTGTGTCTGTCCATATATCTCTGTCTGTCTGTCCATATATCTCTGTCTGTCTGTCCATATATCTCTGTCTGTCTGTCCATATATCTCTGTCTGTCTGTCCATATATCTCTGTCTGTCTGTCCATATATCTCTGTCTGTCTGTCCATATATCTCTGTCTGTCCATATATCTCTGTCTGTCCATATCTCTGTCTATATCTTTGTCTGTCTATATATCTATCTATATCTATATGTCCTATATCTCTGTCTCTCTCTCATATGTACACATAAGTACAGTTATTATACATAGTGTAAATTACCTAGGATAACCAAAAAATTCCAGGCAAAGTGCTATACAATGCTTGTAGATATAATACATAAGCATGGAAACCCCTGGCAAGTAATACGCATCGTCACTTCTGGATCGTGTATAATACCTGTTGGCTTACGAGACGCACTCTGAGACTGAGACAAGCAGACGGAAAGACATATACAGGCAGACAGATAAGCAGAGTTAGACAGACATAAGCAGAGCTAGACAAACAGACAGACAGATACAGACAGATAGATATTGAAAAAGGAAGGGTTCCCTCCAGCACTGCTGACATTTATCAAATGTCACTGGGCTGTCAAGTTATCTGACACTTGTCAACACACCATTATTCAAGGAGTTTCATATATACTCCAGGGTGTCTAAAACATTGCTGGGACCTGTAAATACTTCGTATATATTTATATTATTATAATCAAATAGAAGCGCTAAACCACAGGGGTTATACAGTGCTGCAGGTTATTGTAGGATGCAGGGAGAGTGGGTTGTAAGAGGGAGATGGACGATTAGTAGGGTATAGAGTGCAAGATGACGGTGGATAGTGCAGGGGTGGAGGGTAGCAAGAGATAGAGGTAGAAGGGACTGAGGGAGGTGCTAGAGGTATAATCTTCAGAGTTTGTGTAGTAAGTCAGCTTCTGTCAAAAAGTCAATGAGAGAGTCAGGATTAAAGGAGGGTCCATCTGCAAGAAGGGAAGGTAAAGAAAGGGCCGCAGAGCGAAGACGTCGTTGGAGGTAAATTCTGCGTGCTCGTTGGTAGAGTGGGCAGTCCAACAGGATATGTCGAACAGACACTGGAACCTGACAATGCTCACAGAGAGGGACAGGGAGCCTCTCCATGAGATACCAGTGAGTAAGACGAGTGTGGCCGATGCGAAGTCGGGAGAGAGTAGTCTCCCAACCTCGACATTGGTGACAAGAAGGCCAGAAACCTATAACCGGTTTAATAGAATGAAGTTTGTTATTCAGCAGGTCAGACCAGCGTTGTTGCCAACGGGTGCGAAGGTGGGTAGCAATGACCGCAAAATAGTCCGTGAAAGGAACACCTCTATATGAAACTGGAAGGTCATGTACTGCTGACCGCGCAGCAGTGTCTGCCTGTTCATTGCCCTGTACGTCAACATGACCAGGGACCCAACAAAAAACAATATCTTTATGCTTGCTAAAGATACGGCGTAACCAAAGGTGGATACGAAGAACTAGGGGGTGAGGTGTATCAATTTTACGGATAGCCTGTAAAGCACTAAGAGAGTCTGAGACGACCACAAATGGTGACTCAGGCATAGATGCAATACGGATAAGTGCCACAAGAATGGCATACAATTCAGCCGTAAATATGCTAGCTGAGGGTAATAGATGCCCTCGTACAACGCTGTCCGGAAACACTGCTGCGAATCCGACGCAGTCAGATGACTTTGAACCATCGGTGTATACTGCGATGGCATGGGAATGAGAACGGAAGTGGTCTAGAAAGAAAGAGCGAGAAGCCGCCGTAGGTAGTTGGGCTTTCGCGCAAGGTAGAGGAATAGAACAGACACGGACAGCAGGAACTTCCCAAGGGGGTACGGAAAAGGAGATGTCACATGAACATATAGAGGTGGGAGCTGAAGGGAAGATAGGAGTGAATGTAAACGAAGAGAAAAGGGACAAAGTAAGCAGGGGCGACGAACAAATAAAGAGCGCCTACTAACATCTGTAACAATCCTATACATGGAAGGATTGCGGAGGTCCTGAGAGCGAACAAAATAGCGAATGCAATGTGCATCATGACGATCAGATAAGGATGGAATGTTCGCTTCTACATAGAGGCTCTCAACCGGGGAAGAACGAAATGCACCAAGGCATAAGCGTAATCCCTGGTGATGGATGGGATTAAGGATGGAAAGAGTAGCAGGGGAGGCCGCAGAATATATCTGGTCACCATAATCGAGTTTCGACAAAATTAGGGCTGAATGTAGGCGAAGGAGGGTTCTACGATCTGCCCCCCATGAAAGATGTGCGAGGGTTTTAAGAAGGTTCAGCCTGGTGTGACAAGTTGCCTTCAGAGAGGCAATGTGAGGTTTCCAGGACAATCGACGGTCGAACAGGAGGCCGAGAAACCTGACTATCACGTTCTGGGATACGTGAGCCGTATAGGTACAATGGATGGTCAGAGACCACTGAACGTCTAGTAAACGTAATTTGATGAGTTTTGCTACTAGAAAATTTAAACCCGTGAGTAGTGGCCCAATCAGAAACCCGGTTGATGGAATGCTGGAGGGAAACTGCAATGAGGTGACAGTCAGCACCTGCACAAGCTATAGCAAAGTCATCCACATAGAGCGATGACCAAATATTGGATGGGAGAACAGATACCAGATTATTTATAGCAAGTAGTGTGTTGTGCTCAGAACACATCCCTGGGGGACACCTTCAGCTTGGACAAATTCCAGGGAGAGTTCATTACTAACCCGGACCCGGAAATGTCTGTCAGTTAAGAAGGCCTTAAGAAAGAATGGTAGGTTGCCTCGGAGGCCTAAGGAGTGGGCCTGGGACAAGATATTATATCTCCAAGTTGTGTCATAAGCCTTCTCAAGGTCGAAAAAGATAGCGATAACCGAATGGTTATTCGCAAAGGCATTACGAATATACGTATCCAAGCGCAGCAAGGGGTCAATGGCAGAACGGCCCTTACGGAAGCCATATTGACTAGGGGAGAGACTATTGTGAGTCTCTAAATACCACATCAAACGTCTATTAACTAGACGTTCCATCACCTTGCAAACTGCACTGGTAAGAGCGATGGGACGGTAGTGAGAGGAATCACGTCCCGTAGTACCTGGTTTTCGAAAAGGGAGAACAATAGCAGACTTCCACAGCTGGGGAAGAACTCCTTGCGACCATATGAGATTAAAGAGTCGTAAGAGGACAGTAAGAGCAGACTGATGTAAATGCTGTAGCATACGAATATGTATGCCGTCTGGCCCAGCTGCCGATGATCGGCAAGCAGTGTGTGTTGCCTCCAGTTCTTGAAGGGTAAAAGGCACATTATAGGATTCTTCTCTAAGAGAAGAAAAATCTAAGGGCTTTAACTCGCTGGCAGACTTAGAAGAAAGGAACGAGGGGCATAGATGTAGCCCCTGAGAAATGCAGACGAGATGATTACCAATTTCAGTGGCAACGGCAAGAGGGTGTGCTATATCGACACCAGCAACCTGAAGAACAGGAGCCGGGTCGGCGGGCTTATATCTCGGTAAGTACTGGCCCCCATTTTTTTTTTTTTTAGCTTATCCTGTTTATAAAAATGTGCTCTTCATTTAAAATTTTTTTTTTTTTTTTCAAAATATTCGGTCAGCTACACGAGTGAACGTATATCTACGTGTGGACAGTTTAAGGGTTAAATGGTAAACTCGTAATGAACAACGTTCATTATTATTAAGTTTTTTAGGTACAGGTATACATAAATACAGTTACACTAATTATCATACATAGTAACATGTGTAAATTACCCACCAGGATAACCCAAAAAAGTCAGACAAGTGACTAGTATTTCCACTGGGGTCCTTGAATTTCATTGTTTGTCTGTGTACTGAATGGTTCTTCAGTTTTCTTGTGTTTGGCGGTATTTTTGTCTTTCAATGTCATTCAGTTTAACTGCAACTGAACACTTTCAGGACACTATTAGTCATACGAGTCATGTACAATACATTAACTGGAGCCAACTGGCCATGTTCTCTTTCTACTCACTGTCTTGATGTGTGCAAGTGTCTACAGCTAGTACTGCATCTTAAAATGTGATGGTTTTTTTCATCCAATTTAAAAATATTTTATGCTTATAAATTTATTAATTTTACTATTTAATAAGAGTACATTTGTACTGCAACACGACCAAAACAAACCTACGGTGTGCAAATTGCGCCTTTGTGCATAGCTACCATATACAGTGGACCCTCGTTTTTCGTTGAATTTTTTTTCCAGAATACTGTTTAACCCTTTGACTGTTTCGGGCGTATATATACGTGTTAAGAGCCATTGTTTCGGACGTATTAATACGCGTAAATTCTAGCGGCTTCAAATCAAGCGGAAAAAAGCTGGTAGGCCCACATATGAGAGAATGGGTCTGTGTGGTCAGTGTGCGCTATATAAAAAAAAAATCCTGCAGCACGCAGTGCATAATGAGAAAAAAAAACTTTGACCATGTTTTTGGATTAAAACGCCGAATTTGAGGTGTATTTTTGTATAGTATTTATGGTTGTATTCTCTTTTTTGTGGTTTCATTTGATAGAATTGAAAACATACTACAGAAATAGAGATGATTTTGATTAGTTTCATGATGAAAATGACCTTGAAATTGAGCTCAAAGTAGGGGAAATGTTAGATTTTTGCCAATGTTCAAGAGTAAACAAATCACAGCACGCGTCCAATACACATCAACTGGTGAGTAATATTCTTTCATAAGTGCACTGATATTATTTATACCATTTTTACAATAATGCAAGTCTGCATAACGGTAAATCTTCTATTTTTTGTGTGAATAGAAAATCAAAATAGAAAGCAAGAGGGGCCTAAAGACGTGACTAATGAACAGATAACATCTTATTTTAGTGCCAGGAATGTCTGCATTGTTTATTCCGGACCCTATTTTGAAATTGACAACTTTTTTATTTTGCATGAAATTGGCCAAATTGCCAATTTCTGATCACTTTATTGGGTAGTTGAAATCGGTAAATTGGTGGTTTCTTGTACTCAATCGATAGAACAAATGGAGTTCTAAAGAAATATCTATGAGTTTGGTCGACTGGAACAATGGAATTGGCCAAAAATAGGGCTCAAAGTCGGCGAAATTGCCGATGCATATATCGCAGATCACTAACTTTGTGAGAGCGTAATTCCCTAAGTTTTCCATCAAATTTCATACTTTTGGTGTCATTACCATCGGGAAAAGATTCTCTATCATTTCATAAGAAAAAAAAATTTTTTTTTTTAAATTCAGGATTAGGGGTTGCGACAGTCAAAGGGTTAAGTGCCGTTACCGAACGAATTTGTTCCCATAAGGACACATGTAAATTAGATTAGTTGTTTCAGACCCCCAAAAATACACTTACAAAATCACTTACGAAAATACACTTACATAATTGTTCGAGTTTGGAGGTGAACGAAAACCGAGGGTCCACTGTACTGCAATTTTACTTTTGCGTTTTATATCTGATAATGGTACCTTAATATCAGGATCATTTGAGATGAGTAAAAATGTTATTACTAGTTGGTTTGATGGTAAATAGGGGACTTAAACTACTGATACTGCTGTAGTTCATCTGACTCCATCACCTGGTTTACCTTAGTCTACCGCTGCTAAGCGACAATAAAATTTTACGATTATATTTTATTCATTATTTTATACAAAATAGTTTACACAATTCATTATTGGGTCATAAACAAGAGCTTAGATTATTGTTTAGTATCTAAACACTTCTCTAAGCTTAGGTTGAGGCCTCTGAGCAGTGGAGGTGTGACTTGAACCTACCTAGCATGGGCCAATAATTATGCCTGCTGCAGTGCTCCTTGTTTCTTATGTAACCTTTGACTTCCAAGATGCTTGATAAATTTTCGAGCCTTATTTTTGAAAAAAAAAAAAAATTAGTCTTCAATGTCATAAAATATAGTATATCTTTTTTTTCCAGTGTCTCGCCTCTGTCATCCTTGCTATGAAAGAGGATATTTCTGCTTTAAGGACATCTGCATTATGTAGCTCATGTTTTACCTCCATACCACTAATTTGCCTTCTCGGCATCCTATAACAGACTTAGAAGTGTAATGCTACAGCTACTGATGTGTAGTGTTTTACCATCACTCTGCAGCTTCCTTTGTCAAATGGGAATATACAGTGTCTAGGACCTCTGGGATCTTGCCAAAATGTGACCTCCTCCAAATTACACAGTGTTTGTGCTAGTCATGCTTTGCCTGTCTATATAGTAGTATGTAGTCCAAGAATTGGGCCCTGGCACCAAGGAGTAGAACACCTAGATCATTTTGTGTAAACTTGGTTCCCCTTTAATTAAGAATTGCATACCTTAAAAAAATTAGAAAAAACATTTAGTTTCCTAGACAAGTTCATATTGTTCTTTTATAATTTTCATAGTTACTTTTGAAGTTTTTAGTTTTCAATTTTGCATGTGATAATTTTCAGAAAAAAAATCTTTAATGGATTTTTGTTCTTTTGGCGATTCTTTCATCAAGTGCGAAAGTTCAGGGATGACTTTTTCATTTTAGCAGAATTCTAATTATTTTTTTAGGACACCCAAGTACAGTAGACCATTATTTAACATGAGTTTATTTGGCACAATTGAAGAACTGCAGCACAATTTTATATAACACTTCGTAAAATTAATTTAACACGGTTCAGTTTGCAGGAGGGGAAAAAATTTGGAGTGGCGGCCGCAGGATACTTCTGGTTAAACCATTGAGTCAACAGGGGAGACCTACCGCCATCCCCCGCCACCCTTGTCCCAGTCTTCAGTTCATAAGTGTGTAGAACTGTATTCTCTGCTATGATCTAGCTGTGTTTATTTTTTAGATCTTTTAATTGTCATATCTTGTATCTGCCTAGCAATCAAGGCACCCAGTAGGCATACAAGTGTTGCTGAAAGTGGCAAGAAAAGGTTTAAGCATTAAAGTCTAGAAATTACGAAGAAAATCGAGATATTAGATAAGCTTAAGAGTGACTCATGTGTGGTTGATATAGTGAGGGCCTATGGCCTTAATGAAGCATCAGTTCATACAATTAAAAAGAACGAGGTGAATATACGAGCTCGTGTAATAAATAACCCAGGATGTCATCTCATGAAAAGAATGACACGTAGATCACAATAAGTAAATAAAACTGAAAACTTGTTGCTTGAGTGGATCGAACAAAAGACAAAGAAAGGTGCACCACTTAATTTCAACCTAATTAGGAGAAAAAGCCTTACAGTTATTTAAAGCAGTGTGATAAGGAAGGAAGGCCTGAAAAAGAGTGTATGTTTAGCACAGGCTGGTTCCACAACTTTAAGTTGCATAAGTTACATATTAAATTTTCTGGTGAAAGTGCTTCAGGTGATCATACAGCAAAGCAGCAAGTAATTTCCCTGCTGAATTGCAGGAAATTATTTCTGAGGTTTGCTATGACCCACATCAAGTGTTTAATTCTGACGAGACAAGTGTTTTTTGGAAGAAAATGCCAACACAAACTTATATCAGTCAGCAAGAGAAAAGTGCACCAGGCCTCATGACAGCAAAGGATCGCTTCACCTTGCTCCTTTGCGGTAATGCATCAGGTGATTTCAAGTGTAAGCACATGGTTATTTACTGCTCTAAGAATCCTCATGCTTTGAAAGGTGTAGATAAAAACACCTAACCAGTAATTTGGACGTCAAACCAGTCTGCATGGATGACAGAGGAAATATTTATTGACTGGTTTAAGCATCACTTTATTCCTGAAGTCAAGTTTTACCTGCACAGCAAGAACCTTGCATTCAAGGCTCTCTTCATTCTTGATAATTCCTGTACTCATCCACAAGCTTTGATGGATCTGACTCCACATGTAAAAGTTGAATTTTTACCTCCAAATACAACATCTCTAATTCAACCACTAGATCAGGGAGTTATTAAGTCATTCAAGTGTAACTACACAAAAAAAAGTTATGAAAAAACTAGTTGCACCAATGGACTCTACTCCAACTTGGCAGTACCAAGCTTCTGGAATAAATTTAACATTGCAGATGCCATCAGCTATGCTAGAAGTGCATGAAATGAAGTGCCCCAATCAACATTAAATGCAGGCTGGGGAAAGTTATGGCCTTCTGTAGTTAATTCTTTCACTGATTTTTTCCTTGCTTGAGAGTCAGGTTCAGGATTACCAGGTGATGGTTTTGAAAGATATGAATGAAGATGTGAATGAGCTCTTAGAAGATGATGATGAAGACAGGAGTCCAGAGGAAATGTTGGCAGAGCTCGATGCACAGATACAAGGGAGCAACATAACAGAAAATGAACCTGAAGAAAAACAGTTAACATTGCAGCAGTTACGTGAGCAGTTCCATGTTGCTGCTAAACTAGCAGACTTTTTCACTGAAGAGGACCCTGACAAATCTAGAAGCAGTGTTTTGAAACGGGGTCTAGACCAGCTGATGATACCTTACCGTCAGCTGAATAATGTACTGCAGGGTAAGAAAGCCCAGAGATCCATTACAGAATTTATGCACACTCCAATACAACCATCGGTTTCAGTACCAGAACCTCTGCCAACAACCATCCACCTCAGCCCAGTAGGGCCACACCATCCATATCCACTCTCTTCACAATCATCCACAAACACCATTACCCACAATTTAAGGTAAGAAATACTATTATTTCTATTGCATTTGTAGTCTTAAGCAGTAATATATTGCAACGTATATTCCTTTGTACAACCATGTATCAAGTCAAAATAAATTTATTATTATTATTAAAGATAGGGTTGTAAAAGCAGTGAATGCTAGGGTGTTAGGGAGAGGTGTGGGATTGCAAGATGGTAGTAGGTTGGTAGACAGCAACCACCCAGGGAGGTACTACCATCCTGCCAGGTGACTGTGAAAGAGAAACCTATAACTGTTTTACATGATGGTAGGGTTCTGAAACTGTTTTACATGATGGTAGGGTTGCATGCAAGATTTCAGGTATGTCTTGCTACTTCTACTTACACTTAGGTCACGCTACGCAAACATGTACACGTTTATGTATACACACTCATCTGAGTTTTCTTTGATTTTATCTTAATAGTTCTTGTTATTATTGCTTTTCCTTTCATATCCATGGGGAAGTGGAATAAGAATCTTTCCTCCGTAAGCCATGCGTGTTGTAAAAGTCAACTAAAATGCCGGGAACAATGGGCTAGTAACCCCTTTTCCTGTATAGCTTACTAAAAAGAAAAAGAAGAAAACCGTCAAAGTGGGATGTTTGAATGTGCGTGGATGTTGTGCGAATGATAAGAAAGAGATGGGACGAGAACACAGAGGGAGGAAAGGCGAAAAAATGAAGGACAAATGCAAGGCAAAAGAAAAGGAAGAAAGGAAAACCCATAGGAGAAAAAAGGAGAAGGGGGAAGAGATGAAAGGGGAAGGAATCAGGTTAAGTCACGGGTGTTCTGAAGTTTAGAGCATTTAACAATGTAATGAGAGAGGAAAGCATCAACAGAGACAAAGCCAGGGCTAAGATTCATACAGGGAAAGTTGTGTATAAGGGAGGATTCAACCAGGCAGCGACTATGAAAGTTGGACGTAGGGTAGACAGTTTTAGCAGAAGACCAATCAATAGGATGACTGTGATCTCTGACATGACAGAAAAGAGCATTATTAGTGTCGGCAAGCCTAACACTATTTTTGTGCTCATTGAGTCTGTCAGAAAGAGATCGGCCAGTTTCTCCGAAGTACTGAAGAGGACAGGAGGAGCAAGAAATAGAGTAGACACCAGGAGAATCTGTGGAGGGAGGGGAGGTATGAACTAGATTAGTGCGAAGAGTGTTAGTCTGATGAAAGGTAAGTTTGATGTCTAAGGAACGGAGAGAGTTGCTGAGATTAGAGAGACCAGAGATGTAGGGAAGGCAGAGGACTGGAGAGTTCTCAGGAGTAGAGGGTTTAGGAGAGAAGAAAGTCCGTTTGGCACGAGAGAAAGCAGAGTCTATGAAATGGGAAGGGTAGCCCAGGCGGGAAAATGAATTATGAAGAGTGGAAATTTCTGCTTCAAGAAACTGAGAATCACAGATGCGGAGAGCACGGAGAAAGAGGGAGATAAGAACACTCTTCTTGACAGAGGAGGCATGATAAGAGAAGTAACAAATGTACATGCCACTGTGCATAGGCTTGCGGTACACGGAGAAGGCAAAACCTGTAGCTGAGCGGTGGACATGAACATCAAGGAAAGGAAGCAAAGAATTAGATTCCCAATCAGCTTTAAACTTAATGGAAGGGGCAAGATTATTAAGAGCATCAAGAAAAGGTTGGAAAAGACTTAAGTCATGAGGCCAAAGAGCAAAGATGTCATCTACATAGCGGGTTTCAAATAGAGTTAGAGCTAAAGAAGGAGTGGCAATAATGTTGAATAATCAGTTATGGCAGGTAAAGAAGGAATATAAATGTATAAATTCAGGGATTATGTGGAGTAAAATAAAGGTTGGATGTGAAAAGTGGGATATAGTAAGTGTTTATGCACCTGGAGAAGAGAGAAGTATAGAGAGAGAGAGAGAGAGATTTTGGGAAATGTTGAGTGAGTGTGTGGGGAGTTTTGAACCAAGTGAGAGAGTAATTGTGCTTGGGGATCTTAATGCTAAAGTGGGTAAAAATGTTGTGGAGGGAGTAGTAGGTAAATTTGGGGTGCCAGGGGTAAATGTAAATGGGGAACAATTAATTGAGCTACGTGTAGAAAGAGGTTTGGTAATAAGTAATACATATTTTATGAAAAAGAGGATAAATAAATATACAAGGTATGATATAGCACGTAAGGAAAGTAGTTTGTTGGATTATGTATTGGTGGATAAAAGGTTGATGGGTAGGCTTCAGGATGTACAGGTTTATAGAGGGGCAACGGACATATCGGATCATTATTTGGTTATAGCTACAGTTAGAGTAAAAGGTAGATGGGACAAAAAGGAAATGGCAACAGCAAGTAAGAGAGAGGTAAAAGTGTATAAACTAAAGGAGGAGAAAGTTAGGGTGAGATATAAGCAACTATTGGCAGAAAGGTGGGTTAGTGCAAGTATGAGTAGTGGGGGGGTTGAAGAGAGTTGGGATAGTTTTAAAAATGCAGTATTAGAATGTGGGGCAGAAGTTTGTGGCTATAGGAGGGTGGGTGCAGGAGGAAAGAGGAGTGAGTGGTGGAATGAAGAAGTAAAGGGTGTGATAAAAGAGAAAAAGGTAGCTTATGAGAGGTTTTTACAAAACAGAGGTGTTAATAGAAGAGCAGAGTATATGGAGAGTAAAAGAAAGGTGAATAGAGTGGTGAGAGAGTGCAAAAGAAGAGCGGATGAAAGAATGGGAGAGGCTGTGTCAAGAAATTTTGCTGAAAACAAGAAATTTTTTTAGAGTGAGATAAACAAGGTAAGAAAGCCTAGGGAACGAATGGATTTGTCAGTTAAAAACAGAGTAGGGGAGTTAGTAGATGGGGAGCTGGAGGTATTGGGTAGATGGCGGGAATATTTTGAGGAACTTTTAAATGTCGATGAAAAAAGGGAGGCGGTAATTTCATGTACTGGCCAGGGAGGTACAACATCGTTTAGGAGTGAGGCATTACGTAGAATGAAAGGGGGTAAAGCAGCTGGAACAGACGGGCTCATGAAAGAAATGTTAAAAGCAGGGGGAGGATATAGTGCTGGAGTGGTTTAATAAATTTTTGTTTAATAAATGTATGAAAGAGGGGAAGGTACCTAGGGATTGGCAGAGAGCATGTATAGTTCCTTTATATAAAGGGAAGGGGGATAAAAGAGTAAAAATTATAGGGGAATAAGTTTACTGAGTATACCAGGTAAAGTGTATGGCAGGGTTATTATTGAAAGAATTAGAGGTAAGACAGAGAGTAGGATTGCAGATGAGCAAGGAGGCTTTAGAGTGGGTAGGGGATTATTTTTTTATTTTTTTTATTAACACATCGGCCGATTCCCACAAAGGCAGGGTGGCCCGAAAAAGAAAAACTTTCATCATCATTCACTCCATCACTGTCTTGCCAGAAGGGTGCTTTACACTACAGTTATAAAACTGCAACATTAACACCCCTCCTTCAGAGTGCCGGCACTGTACTTCCCATCTCCAGAACTCAAGTCCGGCCTGCCGGTTTCCCTGAATCCCTTCATAAATGTTACTTTGCTCACACTCCAACAGCACGTCAAGTATTAAAAACCATATGCCTCCATTCACTCCTATCAAATACGCTCACACTGCTTGCTGGAAGTCCAAGCCCTCGCACACAAAACTTCCTTTACCCCTCCCTCCAACCTTTCCTAGGCCGACCCCTACCCCGCCTTCCCTCCACTACAGATTTATACACTCTCGAAGTCACTCTGTCTCGTTCCATTCTCTCTACATGTCCAAACCACCTCAACAACCCCTCCTCAGCTCTCTGGACAATCGTTTTGGTAATCCCGCACCTCCTCCTAATTTCCAAACTCCGAATTCTCTGCATTATATTCACACCACACATTGACCTCAGACATGACATCTCCACTGCCTCCAGCCTTCTCCTCGTTGCAACATTCATCACCCATGCTTCACACCCATATAAGAGTGTTGGTATAACTATACTCTCATACATTCCCTCTTTACTTCCATGGACAAGGTTCTTTGTCTCCACAGACTCCGAAGTGCTCCACTCACCCTTTTCCCCTCATCAATTCTATGATTCACCTCATCCTTCATAGACCCATCCGCCGACATGTCCACTCCCAAATATCTGAATACATTCACCTCCTCCATACTCTCTCCCTCCAATCTGATATCCAATCTTTCGTCACCTATTCTTTTTGTTATCCTCATCACCTTACTCTTTCCTATATTCACTTTCAATTTTCTTCTTTTACACACCCTACCAAATTCATCCACCAACCTCTGCAGCTTCTCTTCAGAATCTCCCAAAAGCACAGTGTCATCAGCAAAAAGCAACTGTGACAACTCCCACTTTGTATTTGCTTCTTTATCTTTTAGCCCAACACCTCTTGCCAAGACCCTCGCATTCACTTCTCTTACAACCCCATCTATAAATATATTGAACAACCACGGTGACATCACACATCCTTGTCTAAGGCCCACTTTTACTGGGAAATAGTCCCCTTCCCTCCTACACACTCTAACCTGAGCCTCACTATCCTCATAAAAACTCTTCACTGCTTTCAGTAACCTTTCCTCCTATTCCATACACCTGCAACATCTGCCACATTGCCCCCTATCTACCCTATCATACGCCTTTTCCAAATCCATAAATGCCACAAAAACATCTTTACCCTTATCCAAATACTGTTCACCTATATGTTTCACTGTAAACACTTGGTCTACACACCCCTACCTTTCCTAAAGCCCCCTTGTTCATCTGCTATCCTGCTTTCTGTTTTACTCTTAATTCTTTCAATAATAACTCTACCATACACTTTACCAGGTACACTCAACAGACTTATTCCCCTATAATTTTTGCACTCTTTTTGTCCCCTTTGCCTTTATACAAAGGAACAATACACGCTCTCTGCCAATCCTTAGGTACCTTACCCTCTTCCATACATTTATTAAATAATAGCACCAACCACTCCAAAATTATATCCCCACCTGCTTTTAACATTTCTATCTTTATCCCATCAATCCCAGCTGCCTTACCCCCTTTCATTCTACCCACTGCCTCACGAACTTCCCTACACCCACAACTGGCTCTTCCACACTCCTACAAGATGTTATTCCTCCTTGCCCTACACACGAAATCACAGCTTCCTGTCTTCATCAACATTTAACAAATCCTCAAAATATTCTCTCCATCTTCCCGATACCTCTAACTCTCCATTTAATAACTCTCCTCTCCTATTTTTAACTGTCAAATCCATTTGTTCTCTAGGCTTCCTCAACTTATTAATCTCATTCCAAAACTTTTTCTTATTTTCAACAAAATTTGCTGATAACATCTCACCCACTCTCTCATCTGCTCTCTTTTACATTGCTTCACCACTCTTTAACCTCTCTTTTTCTCTCCATATACTCTTCCCTCCTTGCATCACTTCTACTTTGTAAAACCTCTCATATGCTAACTTTTTCTCCCTTACTACTCTCTTTACATCATCATTCCACCAATCGCTCCTCTTCCCTCCCGCACCCACTCGCCTGTAACCACAAACTTCTGCTGAACACTCTAACACTACATTTTTAAATCTACCCCATACATTTTCGACCCCATTGCCTACACTCTCACTAGCCCATCTATCCTCCAATAGTTGTTTATATCTTACCCTAACTGCCTCCTCTTTTAGTTTATAAACCTTCACCTCTCTTTTACTTACTGATTCTATTTTCCTTGTATCCCATCTACCTTTACTCCCACTGTAGCTATAACTAAAAAGTGATCTGATATATCTGTAGCCCTCTATAAACATGTACATCCTGAAGTCTACTCAACAGTCTTTTATCTACCAATACATAGTCCAACAAACTACTGTCATTACGCCCTACATCATATCTTGTATACTTATTTATCCTTTTTTTCTTAAAATATGTATTACCTATAACTAAACCCCTTTCTATACAAAGTTCAATCAAAGGGCTCCCATTATCATTTACACCTGGCACCCCAAACTTACCTACTACACCCTCTCTGCATGTTTCTCCCACTTTAGCATTTAGGTCCCCTACCACAATTACTCTCTCATTTGGTTCAAAAGTTCCTATACATTCGCTTAACATCTCCCAAAATCTCTCTCTCTCCTCTACACTCCTCTCTTCTCCAGGTGCATACACGCTTATTATGACCCACTTTTCGCATCCGACCCTTATTTTAATCCACATAATCCTTGAATTTACACATTTATATTCCCTCTTTTCCTTCCATAACTGATCCTTCAACATTATTGCTACCCCTTCCTTAGCTCTAACTCTCTCAGATACTCCTGACTTAATCCCATTTATTTCTCCCCACTGAAACTCGCCTACCCCTTCAGCTTTGTTTCGCTTAGGGCCAGGACATCCAACTTCTTTTCATTCATAACATCGGCAATCATCTCTTTCTTATCATCCGCACTACATCCACGCACATTCAGACAACCCAATTTTATAAAGTTTTTCTTCTTCTCGTTTTTAGTAGATTTGTACAGGAGAAGGGGTTACTAGCCCATTGCTCCCGGCATCTTAGTCGCCTCATACGACACGCATGGCTTACGGAGGAAAGATTCTTTTCCACTTCCCCATGGACAATAGAGAAAATAAAAAGAACAAGAGCTATTAAGAAAAAGAAGAAAAACCTAGATGTGTGTATGTATATATATGCATGTGTATGCCAGTGTAGTGTGACCTAAAGTGTAAGTAGAAGTAGCTAGATATACCTGTTATCCAGCGTGTTTATGAGACAGAAAAAAGACACCAGCAATCCTACCATCATGTAAAACAGTGGGTAGGGGATGTGTAGATCAAATGTTTACAGTGAAGCATATATGTGAACAGTATTTAGATAAAGGTAGAAGTTTTCATTGTATTTATGGATTTAGAAAAGGCATATGATAGAGTGGATAGGGAAGCAATGTGGCAAATGTTGCAAGTGTAAAAAAAACATTATCCATGGAGGCAAAGAAGGGAATGTACGAAAGTATAGTGGTACCAACACTCTTATATGGATGTGAAGCATGGGTTGCAAATGCTGCAGCGAGGAGGAGGCTGGAGGCAGTGGAGATGTCCTGTCTAAGGGCAATGTGTGGTGTAAATATTATGCAGAAAATTAGGAATGTGGAAATTAGGAGATGTGGAGTTACTAAAAGTATTTGTCAGAGGGCTGAAGAGGGGTTGTTGAGGTGGTTTGGTCATTTAGAGAGAATGGATCAAAGTAGAATGACTTGGAGAGCGTATAAATCTGTAGGGGAAGGAAGGCGGGGTAGGGGTCGTCCTAGAAAAGGTTGGAGGGAGGGAGTAAAGGAAGTTTTGTGGGCG
This sequence comes from Cherax destructor, assembly GCA_009830355.1. Taxonomy (NCBI): domain Eukaryota; kingdom Metazoa; phylum Arthropoda; class Malacostraca; order Decapoda; family Parastacidae; genus Cherax; species Cherax destructor. Next base: position 226,070 of record WNWK01001226.1, on the reverse strand, counting down.
AGGGGCTTGGACTTCCAGCAAGCATGTGTGAGCGTGTTAGATAGAAGTGAATGGAGACGAATGGTTTTTGGGACATGACGATCTGTTGGAGAGTGAGCAGGGTAACATTTTGTGAAGGGATTCAGGGAAACTAGTTAATTGATTTAGTTGGACTTGAGTCCTGGAAATGGGAAGTACAATACTTGAACTTTAAAGGAGGGGTCTGGGATAGTGACAGCGGGGAGGGACTATTCTCAGCTGTCGTATCTGAGCGCCTCTGCAAAGACAGTGATTATGTATGAGTGTGGTGAAAGTGTTGAATGATGATGAAAGTATTTTCTTTTTGGGGATTTTCTTTCTTTTTGGGTCACCCTGCCTCGGTGGGAGACGGCCGGCTTATTGGAAAAAAAAAGTTTAACAAGTATACCAGGTAAAGTGTACGGAAGGGTTATTATTGAAAGAATTAGAGGCAAGACAGAGTAGGATTGCAGATGAGCAAGGTTTTTGAGTGGGTAGGGGATGTGTAGATCAAGTGTTTACATTGAAGCATATATGTGAACAGTATTTAGATAAAAGGTAGGGAAGTTTTCATTGCATTTATGGATTTAGAAAAGGCATATGATAGAGTGGATAGGGGAGCAATGTGGCAGATGTTGAAAGTGTATGGAATAGGTAGTAAGTTACTAAATGCTGTAAAGAGTTTTTATGGGGAAGTGGAACAGAATTCTTCCTCCGTAAGCCATACGTGTCGTAAGAGGCGACTAAAATGCCGGGTGCAAGGGGCTAGTAACTCCTTCTCCTGTATATATTACTAAATGTAAAAGGAGAAACTTTCGTTTTTTCTTTTGGGCCACCCTGCTTCGGTGGGAAACGGCCGACGTGTTGAAAGAAAGAAGAAGTGAGACTCAGGTTAGGGTGTGTAGGAGAGAGGGAGATTACTTCCTGGTAAAAGTAGGTCTTAGACAGGGATGTGTAATGTCACCATGGTTGTTCAATATATTTATAGATGGGGTTGTAAAAGAAGTAAATGCTAGGGTGTTGGGGAGAGGGGTGGGAATAAATTATGGGGAATCAAGTACAAAATGGGAGTTGACACAAATACTTTTTGCTGATAATACTGTGCTTATGGGAGATTCTAAAGAAAAGTTCAAAGGTTAGTGGACAAGTTTGGGAGGGTGTGTAAAGGTATAAAGTTGAAAGTGAACATAGATAAAAGTAAGGTGATAAGGGTATCAAACAATTTAGATAAAGAAAAATTGGATATCACATTGGAGAGAGGGAGTATGGATGAAGTGAATGTTTTCAGATATTTGGGAGTTGACTTGTCAGCAGATGGGTTTATGAAGGATGAGGCTAACCATAGAATTGATGAAAAAAAAAAGGTGAGTGGTGCGTTGAGGTATCTGTGGAGACAAAAAACGTTATCCATGGAGGCAAAGAAGGGAATGTATGAAAGTATAATGGTACCGACAATCTTATATGGGTGTGAAACTTGGGTTGTAAATGATGCAGCGAGGAGGCGGCTGGAGGCAGTGAAGATGTCCTGTCTAAGGGCAATGTGTGGTGCAAATATTATGCAGAGAATTCGGAGTGTGGAAATTAGGAGATGTGGAGTTACTAAAAGTATTAGTTAGAGGGCTGAAGAGGAGTTGTTGAGGTGGTTTGGTCATTTAGAGAGAATGGATCAAAGTAGAATGACTTGGAGAGCGTATAAATCTGTATGGGAAGGAAGGTGGGGTGGGGTCGTCCTCGAAAAGATTGGAGGGAAGAGGTAAAGGAGGTTCTGTGGGCGAGGGGTTTGGACTTCCAGCAAGCGTGTGTGAGTGTTAGATAGGAGTGAATGGAGACAAATGGTTTTTGGGACCTGACTAGCTGTTGGAGTGTGAGCAGGGTAATATTTAGTGAAGGGATTCAGGGAAACCGGTTAGCCGGACTTGAGTCCTGGAAATGGGAAGTACAATGCCTGCACTTTAAAGGAGGGGTTTGGGATATTAGCAGATTGGAGGGACTATAATAGGTAGCTGTTCTAAACTGTCGTATCGGAGAGCCTCTGCAAAGACAGTGATTATGTATGAGTGAGGTGGAAGTGTTGAATGATGGTGGAAGTGTTGAATGATGGTGGAAGTGTTGAATGATGGTGGAAGTGTTGAATGATGGTGGAAGTATTTTCTTTTTGGGGATTTTCTTTCTTTTTGGGTCACCCTGCCTCGGTGGGAAACCGTCGACTTGCTGAAAAAAAAAAATTATAATAATAATAATAATAATGATGAGGAGCTTCAGAACGCCGCCAACTCAGTGCACCGTTTACCTCACTGTGGAAGCATTTCTCTCGTGTTTGCTTACATTTTGTACAGTTATTTTGCCAAATTTCTTTTTTCTAACCATGGGTCCTAAGAAAGTAAGTGCAAAAGACAGTGCTGAGAAGAAAGAGGATGATGTCCATGGAATTAAAGCATGAAATTACAGATAAAAAAGTGAGGTGTGCGGGTTGCGGGGGAAGCTCGCTTGTAACTCAGATGTTGGCTCATAACTCAGAGCAAAAAATCGACCAGGCGAAAGCTCATATCTCGAAAAACTCGTATGTTGGGACACTCTTAAGTCAAGGTTCCACTGTACATTGTTTTATGTAGTAGTTAGTACATTATTATTGATAAATTATTATACTGTCATTTTTGGTTTGGAATGGATTAATTCTATTGGCATTATTCTTTGTGGGAAAAACTAGTTTGGTTGTCGACCATTTTGGTTGTCAAACCGACATCTGTAACAAATTAAGTTCGACAACCGAGGATCCACTGTACATGTAAATATGTGCTGTATTTAATAATATAGTACTCTGCCTTTCAATTCAGACTGTTTTCCTGCCTGCTCTACTACAGTACATTGACTAAGAAGACAATACTATTCTGGTAAACAAACCATACCACGGGTGGGGTTCGAACCCGCGGTCAAAGAGTCTCAAAACTCCAGACCGTCATTACGATTTCGTGAGTCATGCTATTCTGATAGTCTGAAAATTTCTTTTTTACTGATTTTTGTATCCAACTGGGAAAGAACAAGCACACTATATAAATTTCATAATGATGCTGTGAGGCCTATGAGTACTGCAAAATGTTAAGATTTTGAAGATTGGAACTGAGGGAAAGAAAAAAAAAAAAAAGATTTCAGAGAGGTTTGGGAGGGAAGAAAGTATGTTTATCATACGAGTAGGCAGAATTTAAGAAATCAGGGGAATAGTCAAGATTTGAGAAGGAACTGCAAAGAATGGAGATTTCAGAGTCGAGAAAATTCCACTCATTGCAGCTGGTTCTCTCACCTTGGCTATCCTCCTGATTGCATAAACTCTGCCTAATCTAATGGTAAACGGACTTTCTTCTCTCCCAAACATGCTTCCATGAACACGCCTTTTCTTTGTCTGTCCTACACTTCCAATTTTCAAAATTTTAACAACTCCCTCTGTTCTCTGGATATCAAACTTCAAATTGCTTAGAAAGCCAAAGATGCCAGAAAATTATCAATTACTAATTCTATTAAAAGCAGTCTAGACTATCTTGACTTGTTTGTTAGTTTGTGAATGATATACGTGGTTTGCTACCCTCTTCCTTTCTCCCAAATAGTACATATAATCCTCAACACAGAACAACTTTAACATTCATATTAATCCTCACTCATTTTTTTTCTAACACGTTGGCCATCTCCCACCGAGGCAGGGTGACTCAAAAAGAAAAACACACATATGATGCACACTTTTGCTTCCGAAAAGAGTTATAAAAGTCACAATACACTGTGCTTTTAAGAATCTATTATTAATCCACAATTTGGAGAGGAAACTTTAGGCAATGTTTAGGTCAGTCCTGGACTATTAGTCACAACCAGATAACGGTCAAGGAAATGCAGAAACATTGTATAGTGTCCTCTTAAAATTGCTGATCAGTGTAGCGATGTTGCTCCTAGCTTGTTCACTGCATGACTACTCACTCAGCAGCCTTTTAAGAACTCACCTGGAATGGGGTGGAATGTAAATTACCATTTTAACATGGCCAGAAAAGCAAGTTGCATGGCCAACTTCAAACTGAAGGCTCAGAAGTCTGCTCTGCAAATGTATATCCCCAAAGGCTTGCTTGCTTGCTCACTCCAATTTTTTCTTGACTTAACAAAACTGTATACATCTCTAAGGCTAATTTATTGACAGGGAATTCTTCATCTTTAAGAATTCTCACAAACTACACTATAATTTTCTTACCAATTTTCTAAAGAAAAAAATAAGAATGGAATGGGTTTGAATCCTGGTTTGCAGTATATTCCCTAACAGCTCAGTGACCCCCTAGCATAATAAGGGTATTAGACATGGTCCCCCTGAAATTTAAACCTACAGTTTAACATACGAGCAAAATAAAAAATGAGTAATAATAACATCACAATTGTAACTCACACAAAATACCTTTTAATAAATGAAAGGAAATTAAATGTTAGGTTCCTCACATGCTTCAAAACAAAGCATTAAATTTATGTAAAATATCTGAAGACGGTATAAAATGATTATGGAGATGCTTATCTGGAAGTCATTTATACAAATTATTTCTACATTTTTAAGATTATAAAGAATTATTGAGAATATTACTTAGAATTACCTTTTACTTACAAAGAATAATAATGTAACAATATGTATGTGGTTTTATTGCATCGAGGCAACTGAAGGAAGGAAAATACAGTACAATGTCCTATCAAATTCTCTCTCACAAAACAATTTTATGAAATTAACTTGTTCAAGGAAATACATTTTGAAAAATATCCTCAACTTTGTCCTTTTCTTCCTCCCTTTGTGTAACGTTGTCATAAACAGTTGAAGGAGCCCTCTTAAAACACATCTGTTGTAAATGTAACAAGTCATATCTCTAAAATGATGATAGTAATACACGAGTGTGGATCTCTCCTGTCGACTGGTATTTACACAAGATGGCAGTGTTTAGAAATAATGTACTGAGCACTGTCACTGTTGCTCTAGCTATATGACTATACAGTGGATCCCCGAGTAACGTAAAAACTTCATTCCAGAAGCCTGCTCAAGTGCCATTACCGAACGAATTTACTCCCTTAACCCTTAAACTGTCCACACGTAGATATACGTTCACTCACGAAAGTGACCGAATATTTTGGAAAAAAAAAATCTTCTTTTTTTTTCTAAAAATGAAGAGCACATTTTTATAAATAGGATAGGCTAAAAAAAAAACATTTTAGGGCCAGTACTTACCGAGATATAAGCCCGTGAAGTTGGTGCTAAATGATGTGGTGTCGGCAACATGGAGCACTGCCGCTTGCAGAAACAAGAAACATTTATCGTTTTTTTCCATTTTTTCCCATTTTCTGTTGTTTTCATGCTATGATAATAATGTTTTGATGCAGATCTATTCATTTCATTGCCAATTCTTGTTTAGACACAAATGTTTGTTATTGAATTAGTATTCATACTGTCACAAACACACATGTTCACACTGATAAATAAATTTGTACACCTGGTTCAATCACTTACTATTGTTTACATATATATACAAGGTATTTACAGGTCCTATTTATGTTTCTAGAAGTCCATCACTGTATGATACTCGAAGAAGCATGGATTCATACAGAGTGCCACTCCACATTGCTGACACATAAATCGTGTGTCTTTTCGCACTTGGGGTCGCTGTGTACTGTAAGCACACACAACGCACTTTTTCTGAGAGTACTTCTTCTTTGGAGTAGATGGTAATGGTATCAGGCAGTGACAGTTAGGGATTATTCGGTTGGGCACTTCCCCCCTCTGGTTGTGGAGTGACAGGTCGCTGTTGTGGGGTGACAGGTCGCTGTTGTGGGGTGACAGGTCGCTGTTGTGGGGTGACAGGTCGCTGTTGTGGGGTGACAGGTCGCTGTTGTGGGGTGACAGGTCGCTGTTGTGGGGTGACAGGTCGCTGTTGTGGGGCGACAGGTCGCTGTTGTGGGGTGACAGGTCGCTGTTGTGGGGTGACAGGTCGCTGTTGTGGGGTGACAGGTCGCTGTTGTGGGGTGACAGGTATAGGTGTGGTACCATACTTTCTCCCTATCTGCTTGATGACATTTAGGGTGAATTCTGCATATCGTTGTCGCTTCCCAGTCTTTATTTCATACGTGTTGAAGGCATTGAGCATTGCAATGTCAACAAGGTGGAAAAACACTTTTATATACCACTTGCGACTCCTACGCACACAGTCAACAAAGCCTATCATCATGTCACACTTGTCGACTAGTCGCATATTGTTTGTATAGTCGATGACAACAGCTGGCTTTCAATAGGTTGATTGTTGAGCTTGCTCAGTCTGTCTGTTTGTACCATCTCGTTTCTGTGGATGGTTGACAGCAATGTCACGTCCCTTTTGTCATGCCATGACAGTGCCATGATGTCATTGGCATGAAACGCCTGCACTACACTTCCTCCAGTGAACTTTGGCATGTGTTTTCTATTTCTTCTCACTGTTCAACATATATCAGTATTGTTCACACGTAGGAAATCAGCAAGCATAGGGCTTGTGTACCAGTTGTCTGTGAATAATGTATGGCCCTTGCCAAGGTATGGCTGCATCATCTTGCGAACAACATCACCAGAAATACTCAACATGCGCCTGGTATCATCAAGTATATTTTTACCTGTGTAATGACATCCAACACAAGACCAGTCTCACAGTCACACAAACAGTTTTATACCAAAGCGATTACGTTTGCTTGGTATATATTGTTTGAATGACAGTCGTCCCTTGAACAGAATCAAGGACTCGTCAACAACAATGTTTTTGAATAGATAAAAGTAGGCACTGAATTTTTGCTTGAGATACAAACAATTCCCGGATTTTGTAGAGGAGGTCATTTCGGTTTGGTGTATTCCTATCTGAGAAGTGCAACATTCTCAGCAACAGAAGGAATCTGTTGCAGGGAAGGAGGTCACAGAAGACTGGAGTGCTAATGAAGTGGTCTGTGGACCAGTAGTTTGCTATATTGTTGTGTGTGGCATAAGCATGACAAGTGCCAAGGAATAAATACATTTCAGCCACAGTTGTATCTTTCCACTTGCGCAGCCGTGACGATTCTGAAATATCTGCATGGTCCATTGTATACTGGTAGTAAAGGTTGGTCTGAGTAACAATCAGGTTCATTATTGGCTCATCAAAGTATAGTTGAAAATAGTCTAACTCTGTAGACTCATTTGTGATGGGACAGTGTGGCATGCTGCCACTTCCACTGCCATCAAAATTGAAAGGATGTGGCACAAATGGTGTATGTTCAGTCCACTTCCATTCACGATCAGATGGTGCAGGGTGGACCTGTGGCATGGGACATGGGGGAGCAGGAGGGACGGGAGTGGGGCCAGCACATGATTGAGAGGGTGCCTCGTGGTCCTTTGTCTGTCCACACACCACGCCACGAGGTCCAGGCACCATGCCACCCACCACCTCTTCCTCCATCCCAGCATACTCTCCTTCATTATCACTTTCACTATCAGTGGCTGGGGTTTTGGATCGTGAACTGCCATGACCCTTGCCTCTGACTGCATATGACACACTGCCTGAACGTAGGTAATGACGCCCATAAGTACGTTTCACTGGGGAATAATGATAATCACTGTCACTCGACGAATCGTCTATGGGCATAAAATCGATTTCATCATCGTCACCTATATCACCTTCACTATCGTTACTATCATAACACATGGAAAATGATAATTTCCTCTTGCGGAGCTGCCTTTGGGTAGTAACACTAGCAACCCCAGAGGTGCTGGGCTGAGGGTCTGTGGCCACACTGGCCACACCAGATGTGCTGGGCTGAGGGTCTGGTATGGCCACACTGGCCACCCCAGAGGTGATGGGCTGAGGGTCATCTGGGTTGTCATCAATAGTTTCACTAATTCCTTGATTATTAGTGGCTATATCACTGTCAAATCCACTAAGCTCGCGTTCTCTATCACTTTCCGAGAATAGTAGTGTTAATACGACGAGGCGTGAGTGAATCACGGGGGTGTGCCATGATGTTGACCCAAGATGGAGCTGAAACTAACTGGGGCTACCATGCGGTACCCTGGCGTCCCCGATTTTTTTCATACTGCGCACACTGAGGGCGAAGACCCATTCTCTCATGTCTAGGCGACTCAGGCCTATCGCGCTAAATTTGAACGAATGTAAAATAAAACGTAGATATACGTTCAGTCACTTTCGCGAGTGAACGTATATCTACGTGTGGACAGTTTAAGGGTTAAGGAATAATGTCACGTAGGTTAGTCTATTTCAGACCCCCAAAAATACACTTCCACAAGCACTTACAATATTATACTTACATAATTGTACGATTTCCGGGGTGTTCGTTACTCGGGGGTCCACTGTATTGTTGGACTATTTCTTGTAAAGCAGGTCTTAAGATGTACATAATTTCACAGAATATGTCCTTATGTAGTTATGGCTTTACTAAATTTCTTTACCACTTTCTAAATGACTGAGCATTACTGTAATTACATAATCCTGTAATCCATAGTTTTAAATAAGGGTATAAGTGTTTTACATCTTCAATCAAAGTTTAGTCAAAAATACACACAAAAATATCAGAATCTAGTTCAAGTGCTTAAAATTACTGAAAGTACTTACTCTTAATCACTTTTAAACGGTCTTAGACATTTTTCCTTAAAATTTTCTTTAAAAAAAAAAAAAGTGTGTGAGTTATAAACGTTAGTGTTTATGAAAGCAAAGAAAAAGTGACAATTTGGAATGCATTACAGAATTATTGCTGAAATCCTGTTTGATATATTCCAGCCAGAATAAAAATACATTAGAAACCTGACTCGATCACAGTGCGATTGAGGGGTGTGTCTCGGGACACTAATCCCAATACAATACAACTCAATACAAACAATTTTATGAAAGATTACTATAAAACCCTCTCACTAATTCTTCCACTCTCCTAAGTAATGTCAATTATAACTTTAAAAAACAATGAATCACACAGATTAAATGTGTGAAGTGAAAACTGGAGGACATTTCAATTCCTCCTGAAACATTATCAAAGTGTTGAATAAACAGAGAAAATCAAGAATCATAAGGAAGATCAAGACAGGAAAGAACAAGAGAATCAAAACATTATAAAATTATTATAATATTCATGGGGAGAGTACTAAAGGTGGTTATACACTACCCAGGAAATGGGAGGCAATCAGGGTTAATCTAAAGGAAGGGGTAGCTCCTTCACCAGAATCAAAGGATGGGAGGGAGGAGCACAAAATTCAGAAATCTGATCTAATCTCCTGTATTCTAGGGAATACATGTCTATTGAAACAAAACCACCTTTAAACATGAATGTGTGGACTCAAATGATGATAGGTAATTTTGGAAAAAGCTCAATTTATGGCAGAGCACTAATGCCTAACATGAGAAAGCATTGCTAGTGTTACCAATGTACTGGAAAGAACATGACCTACATGTACCAAGGGTCAACATCCCTGCCGCCAGGTCTGGTCTATAATCAAACCTTCTGGCGGATCTGGGCCTAATCAACCAGGCTGTTACTGCTGGTCGCACACAATCTAACACACGAACCACAGCCCGGCTGATCTGGAACTGATTTTAAAAACCTATCTAGTTCCCTCTTAAAGACAGTTAGGGTCTACTGGTAATCCACCTTATGTACAGTATGATGGAAGGCTGTTGAAAATTCTTGGGCTTCTTGCACTTAATGTGTTGTTTTTCGGTATACTCATGGCACCCCTGCTTTTCATTAAGGGTATATTGTACTACCTCTGAGCCTTTTGTTTCCACACAGAGTGATTTCTGTATTTAGATTTGGGACCAGTTCCTCTAGGATTTTCCAGGTGTAAATTATGATACATCTCTCTCACCTGCATTCCAAGAAGTACAGGTCAAGGGATTTCAAATGTTCCCAGTAATTAAATTAAAATGCTTGACTGAACTTGTATGTGCAGTGAATATTCTCTGTACTCTATATTCACTAGATTTGAAATTTCAAAAGAGGATCAATGCCTTAGCATCCCTTGCTTTGGAGGTTCTCGTTATTCTTTCTATAATTTTCCTTGCAGCTGTGATAATGACTGTATAGATCCTCGAAGGTGAGATCCTCTTACATTATTGCTCCTGAGTCCTCCATGTTAGCTTTTTGCTATACTGAATGGTTAAAATTAGTTTTATATTGTTCTAATTTCTATTCCTAAAGTTTTCCATAACAAAGCAACCAAAACTTGTATTCACTGAACATCACATTGTTTTCTGCAGTCCACTTGACTACTAGGTTAATATCCACTTGGAGATTTAGTGTCCTCAGTCAATGTCACTTTCATGCAAATTCTAATATCATGTGCAAAAGACGATATAGTGCTATGGTTTATATCTCTGTCTATGTCAGATATGCGGATGAGGAAAATGATGGAGGTGATCACTGTGTCTTTGGGAACAGAGCTTCTGTGACAGCCTTTGACTTAACTCTGTTTACTATTACTCTTTGCACTATTTGTTAAAAAGTTAAAAATCCACCAGCCCAATTTTTTCATGATTGCACCTGTCAAGGCTTTTGCAAAATCAGTGTATACTACATCCACATTTTGTTTGTCCCCCAGTGCATCCAAGACCATGTAATAGTGGTTCAGAAGCTGTGAGAAGCAAGAGCAATCTGCACTAAATCCATGCTGCCCTGGGATGTGCAACTGTTGAAAATCCAAGAGGTTAATGATCTTATTTCTTAGAACCTGTTCAAAGATTTTTATGATATGGGACATTAGTGTTAACGGTTTGTAATTCATCGCAAATTCTTTACTGCCACCTTTGTGGAGTGGCGCTATATCCATTGTTTTTAGTGACTGTAGGATGACCCCTATGGCTAGGCTACCTCTCCATGAAATATTTACAGGTATGTGAAAGGGATTTCTTGCAGTTCTCGATGAACACAGTTTCACGAGTCTAGGCTTGGGCAGAGTGCATGGCCATGTTATCAACTTTTTTCCGAGTCCGGTGGGGGTTAGGGTTATGCCAGAATTTTTGGAGATATTGACAGGGTAGAGGAGTAGTCAATATCCCAGAGCAGTTGGGGTTGAGCTTTAGCTCTAAGACGCTCAGTGGGGGTCTCCACCCCCTTTTTCCCTCCTTGGACCAAGAAAACCCATGCTCCATTTCCTTGGATCAAGTTTGAGGGTATCCAATTTTGAAAAAAAATTCCAATTGTTTCATGGGGGCAGAGCTGTCAGTTGAGCTCTAGCTCTTGGTCCCAAAAAGGATCTATCCCAAAGCAGTCTGGGTTGAGCTTTAATTCTAAGACCCTCAGTGGGGGTCTCCACCCACCCTTTACCCTACAAGAACCAAGAAAAACCATGCTCCATTTCCTTGGATCAAGTTTTTGAGGGGAGCTCCACAACCCCCCCCCTCAATTTTCATTTTTTGTGTGTGTGTAATGGTATAACTCGGTCTCCAGCTCCTCCTGAGCAAGCACCAGCCCTGCTCCAATTCCTCAAATACAGTTTTTAGGGGTCTTATTCATGAAGAATTTATTCAGACTGTCAACCTTTAGTCTGATTAGCAGTTCCTTGAACACAGTCATACTAAGACTTAAGTATTTTACTCACTTCTTCGCTGTCATCAGTGTAAGTTTTATCTTGTTTGAGCAACGGTCTAATACTGAATGAGGTTTTTGCCCTGGATTTTGCATATGAGAAGTATTTTGGGTTTCTTATGGTTTCATTAATTGCTTTTACCTCCATCTGTCCCTCCTAAACTCTGCATATTTCACTAGCTAATTTTTTATATTTCTTTAGCCAGTGCTTCCCTCCTCACTTAAGACAGTCTAACACCCTTGCAAAATTCTGGGATCCCTCATCTTTGCCTGTAAATGACAAGACAGGATCCCTGTGCATACCGGTCTGAACTTACATTAGGGTGTGATCCGAATTTACTGTCTACAATATTATATTTTGTACCAGAAGATTATTTGTGAAAATAAGGTTAAGAGTATTTCCCAGTATTGTCGGCTCCACTATTTTCTGGCTTAACACAAATTTATTACAGAGTTTCAACAACTCATTTGTCAGAATGTTTGTCCAAGCTGCCTCCTGTAATAATTATCTCTACTACACTATTTACTAAGTCCTTCAACTTCAAATGGAACTACAATGCAACAAGGTATTTGGGGTTGGGGTTAGAAAATTTTCCAGGCAGTATTCCATTTCCAACAGCTGTTCCTTGAACTGTTAGGAAGTTGTATCTAGCAGTTTTTATACTTGTTAGAAGTTTATTAACTTAATTAAAACTTGTGTATTCGAAGCCACAGCCCACTTCAAAGGCACTCTTAATGTACTCTCTCATTACTAATATTCCTCTTTATAATCTCACTTCTGCTTATCAGTGAAGGGATGCTTTATCTCCTTGTTTCTGCTGAAGCTTTTCTTCATCTTATTTTGTCAATTTAACTCCTCCTGTTTCCATGGTAACTACTATTCTCAAAGTACTGACAGCCATAGCAGAAAGTTCTCTTCTACCCTCAGTATTTGCTCATCTTTATGCAAAAAGTCCCAGACCAAGCAACAAAAAATGTAAAACAAGCCACAATGGGGAAATAAAATGGTTAAAGATAAAGCACTGACAAGAGTGCAAATGGCCTGGTTAGGTGAAACCATGGCTGTCCCCCATACCAGAGAGAAAGAAGGGAAGAGGGAGGGGACAGAGACACCTTCATGCCAAACTGTCGCATCCCACCCTACAGACAGCTGTCAAGAATTTTGTAAAGTATAAACAGTGACTTATGGGCTTACTATCAGTTTCTATTTATACTTAAAAACTTTTCTTGACAACTTTCTTGTAAATTAAAATTTCTGGTAATTCATAATTGTTTTCCTACCCTTAGCCCTTACACAAGGGTACTATTTCTTATGTTGTCCGGGAACTTGGAATATTTTTTTTTCTTCAAGAAAGCACATACAGTGTGTGCAGCAAATCATCTTTCCCTGGTCTTGCTTCTTTAAGTTTGCTCATCCACTTGGTCACAACCATTAATTGGCTAATAAAAAATAGTTATGAGATTTCACCAACATTCCTCAGGCTTCTCTAAAATTTTCTTTTAGTCACCACCTACAAAGGAGCCATTGGAAGCTGGTAGAAAGTGCAATGTATCCAAGGGAACACCATGCTCAACTCTGCTGGCTAACATGGCATAAAAAAAGGGATAATTAAAAAATATATGAATATACAAAATTTAAGAAAACAGAAACTTGGCTCATGTAATCATAACACGATTGAAAACAAACCACAGTACGGGTGGGGCTTGAACTTGTGGCAAGTGTGTCGTAAAACTCCAGGCCAGCACTTCAGCCACTGGACCAACTGGCTACAATAATATTCATCCAACTAGGTAGGTTTTCCAACTCACCTGCTGTAAGTTCAAGCCCCACACGTACAAATGGTTTGTTTGCAATCGTGTTATTACGATTTCGTGAGTCATGATGATGGCTTTGAAGGTACCTGAGCTAAGAATTCATCACGGCCATGCTGGCGGGCGATTCATCTCTAAAAACTTTCATTTGTGGACACAGTAGGACCCATGCTAACCTCCCTATGGTGGACCCCTGGATTTCATACTGCTCCAAACTCGAACAATTATGTAAGTATATTTTTGTAAGTGCATTTGTAAGTGTATTTTTGGGGGTCTAAAAGGACTAATTAAATTTACATTATTCCTTATGGGAACAAATTCGTTCGGTAACGGCACTCGAACAGCATTCTGGAACGAATTATGGCCGATAACCAGGCGTCCACTGTACCTAGTTGGATGAATCTTATTGTAGCCAGCTGGCCCAGTGGTTTACGCATTGGCCTGGAGTTTTAAGACTCACTTGTCGTGAGTTCCAGCCCCACCCATACCGTGGTTCTTTCAGAGACACTCACCATTCTGGATTCCCAAGTAGGACATGGCTAATTTGATTACCCACTTAAAATGTTAATACCAAACTTACTAGTAGTATAAACCTTATTTAAGAGGGTAACTTATCTCCCTCCTCTCACCTCTGATGATAATTTTGCACCGGCTCAATTTCACTGTTTATGATATTGCCACCACACAATAGTAAACTAAATCATATTATGACAGTAGTTGAGAAGTAGAGGTCATAATATAGTGGCCGGAACAATTCACAACTAACCCGCAAATTAGAGATCAAACTAGAAGACCATTATCTAAGTCATGATGTGGTTGTGATCTAGGATGGACTGAAACATCATCTTCAGTGTCATCTTTAATTTGTGGGTTAGTTGTATAGTATATACTGTAGCTGTTATTACATGCTTGAGGTCAAACCTAGTGCACTACACACAATAATTATTTTAATCTAAAAAATATTCCTACATTTGACCTGAATATCCCATCTTTAAATTTTTTTTGGAAAACTAAGAAATTAATAACAATTAGCAACACATTTAAATTTTACTATTGTAAACAAATAGTTTTAATTATTAATGACATTTTACCTACGAGTTAATATCAATTTTTAGTATATTAAGTATCTTTGATGTATGTAAATACAAAAAAAGAATTATTACATCTACAATTAGAAAAGCACCATATTCAGAGTGAAATATTTCATACATGAGCAAAACAAATATATTGTATATAAGAACAGCAATGGTAAATTCACGGATGAAAAAACTCACAACGCTCTGTGAAAAATCACGGCCAGCCTTTGGTCGCTGAGGAATGCGCTGGAAGTATTCTTGGTCCCGGGGAAGTGGATTGCCTAGAAATAGGAAGCTCTGGTGGGTTTCTTTGATGTGGGTATGAAAGGAGAGGTGGCCAAGAACTGGCACATAATGCTTGACTTACTAGATAAGGCATCAATGAAAAGACAAAAAATACGACTGCAGGAAGTCCATTACATGCTGATAACCTGAATAATATACAGTGTTTTGTATAAATAATGGTCCTTTAATGAATGCAAACACTTCATATATCAGGGCTCATGAATGACGACTAACCTTCCATTATCCGGCGCCACTTTCGTTCCTCCCAGCGTTCAAAAAGTATAACCAATTCATAGTGAGGAGTGTGAGGGAACAGGTCAACAGGTATTGCTCTGTATGGGTGAAAAAGAGCTTCACTAAGTTTATTATTATTCTAAAAATAGTATCTTTTATTTGTAACATCTGTAAACATAAGAAGAACAAAAAATATACAGTAGGGCCCCACTTATACAGCAGGTTAGGTTCCAGGCTACCGCTGGAAAGCGGACATTGTCGAAAAGCAGAACGCCATTTTTTTCCACTTATAAATGCATACAAATGCCAGACAACAAGTTTACACTAACATATATTAAGCTAACAGTAGAATTAGGCCTTAAAAAACAATAAAAAGTCAAATACATACACAGTACATTCATTGTATTAATATTGGTAGAATTACCAACAATATGTTAAGTAAAAGGACACAAATGTGACAACATTTCGCTCTCCAGGAGCTTTGTCAAGCCGTTACAAACAATACATGGACACAGATGGTATATATAGGCTCAGAGTGAGGTGTAATACTAGTGGTGGTAGAAGAAGTAGTGATATAAGTAGTAGTAGTAATACAATAAGGTAGAACAATCAACTTGCACATGAGTAAAAGGTGATAAAAGCAATTACTTGGGTACAAACACAACCCGCACATATAAAAAAAGAAGAGAGGAGCTTACGACGACGTTGTCCGACTTGGACCATTTACAAAGTCACAATAACGTTAGTGTGACTTTGTAAATGTCACAATAACGTTAGTGTGACTTTGTAAATGGTCCAAGTCGGACCGAAACGTCATCGTAAGCTCCTCTCCTTTTTTTTTATATGTGCAGGTTGTGTGAGTATTGTTCGTCACGGTATTGTGCCTTTTTTTGTTAATTACTTGGGTAGTATAAAAATAGGTTAGACAAATATTTCTGTTGGAGGTTGGAATAGAGAAGGCCTGTAGCAGTGTTCCACATCTGCGATGTGCTTGTGTAGTATTAGCAGGAGAGACTGTGATGGTAGGGTTTACTGTTTTCAGGAGGATTCTTGCTAAGACTTCAGAGATGGTGAAGCTGCCTTTGTTTTGTTTAATTGTGTTAGAAACAGTGATAAGTGCTGATTCAAGGCACTTGCATCTGCGGAAATTAGTTTCTTTGATTACTAATCGGGCGTCTTTGAATTTCATGAGATGATTGGTGGAATTTCAGTGTTGTACACAGGCGTTGTTCAGGTTATCGTCCCTACATGCATTACTGTGTTCATTGAGGCGTGTTTCGAGGTTTCTTGCTGTTTCTCCTACATAAATCCTGTCGCAGCCTCCACAGGGTATAGTGTAAACCCCTGCGTTAACTGGTTCATGGTGCTTGGATTTTGTCCTGGTTAGATCCTTTATAGAAGTGCTGGAAGCGATGGCAACTCTAGTGTTAGCTTGTGCAAGTACTTTAAAAATGTTCGATGTAACCTGGCTGTTGGGAAGAATTATAACTTTGTTTGGAGTGGTGTTGGTGCGTTGAGGGGGTTTACACTATACCCAGTGGAGGCTGCGACAGGATTTATGCAGGTGAAACCGCAAGAAACCTCGAAACATGCCTCAATTGGCAGTTTCTTATACTCAATTGATAGAACAAATGGAATTCTAGCAAAATAGCTATAATTTTAGTAGACTGAAACATTGGAATTGGCCAAAAATAGGGCTCAAAGCAATTTGGCCAATTTCACACAAATTTCAATAGATGCCAATTTCAAAATAGGGTCCAGAATAAACGAGACAGACATTCCTGGCACTCTAATAACATTTTATCTGTTCATTAGTCACATCTCCAGGCCCCTCTTACATTACTTTTGCTTTCCATTTTGAATTTTTATTCTCACAAAAAATAGAAGATTTACTGTTATGTATACAACCGCATCATTGTAAAAATGGTATAAATAATATCAGTGCACTTGTGCAAGAATATTAGACTACCCAGTTGATGTGTATTGGACGCATGGCGTGATTTGTTTACTCTTGAACATCGGCAAAAATCAAACATTTTCGCTACGTTGCGCTCAGTTTCTAGGTACTTGTCATCGTGAAACCAGTCAAAATTATCTCTATTTCTGTAATATATCATCCTTTCTATCAAATGAGACTAAGAAAACGAGAATACAAGCATAAATACTACACGAAAATAGACTGCAAAGTTGCTGTTTTGAACCAAAACCACGGTCAGTTTTTTTCCCTCATTATGCACTGTGTGGTGCAGGATTTTTTTTTATACTGCGCACACTGACCGCACAGACCCATTCTCTCACATCTAAGCCCACCAGCCTGTTTCCACTTGATTTGAGGGAGCTAGAATTTAGGCGTACTAGTACGACGAAAACCCTGGCGCGTAAGCCGTACTAGTACAGCCAAAACCCTCAAAGGGTTAAGGGAGTAAATTCGTTCGGTAATGGCACTTGAGGAGCCTTCTGGAATGAATTATGACCGAAACTCGGGGGTCCACTGTATGACCTGTGCGTGCCAGGTCTATTTTCTGTTAAAAAACATTCTTTGTACATTTATTCTTCCTCAGAATCCGTAGAGTGCATGAATACAGATATATCGATCAATTTTATTAATTGTAATTTACCATAATTTGTAATGCATTACATTAAGAACCATTACCTTAAGACCCGTGATAGTAACATCAGTTATTGCTATCTATTCAGTAGATTCAATCCTGTTATAATTCTTTGATTAGTTCTAAGTTATACATGTGTTTGCTACTGTATAGAATCAGCCCAGAGCTACCTGCCTGTTCCGCCTATAGAGTTGTATTGTAAGTCGAGACGACATACGTAGTGTGCCCGAGCTGTCATATATGCTATATGTGCTATGTACTTGTGTAGTATATGTACTAATTGTACTATACTTGTGTAGTATATGTTGTAAGACCAGCCTTTATATGTGAGATCCCTTGAACCTGTGATGTCATGAATCCCGCGCATGTGTGCGCTCAGCTCCTCTCTCATTCTCAAGACGGTAGGCCTAGGTTTAACAGGTGGCTGGGTATATCTCCTTCCTCACTACTCAATATATCTACATCACCATCCATCCCATGTGTTTCTCTCAACTGTGATTACTCTCCCGAAACCCACATGACATATTCAGGTATACACAAACACAGATACAGTGGACCATCGGTTTTCGTACTGCTCCAAACTTGAACAATTATGTAAGTGTATTTTTGTAAGTGCTTTTGTAAGTGTATGTTTGGGGGTCTAAAAGGACTAGTCTAATTTACATTATTCCTCATGGGAATAAATTCGTTTAGCAATGGCACTTGAACAGCATTCTGGAATGAATTAATTACGAAAACCAGGGGTTATCATACATAGCAGCATATGTGTAGAGAACCTAGGATAACACAAAAAAAAGTCAAAGCTACATATTTCCAGTACCTGGCTTGAGCTTGCCATATATGATTTTTGGTAAATATATTCTTTCTCAGTTGTTTGTTGGGCTATCTTATTGAAATTTGGGCAATGTATGATGGAAAGATGCTTCTTAATGTACACCAAAAATGAAAGAAATCGGACGATAAATAATGGAGCTAACTTTTCAGCCATTAGCCGCCCCTTAGCGGTATATTTTCATATGGTTTTTATGGTTGTATTCTCGATTTTTAGTCTCATTTGATAGAATGGAAGATATATTATAGAAACAGATATGATTTTGATTGGTTTCACAAAGAAAAGTTCCTTGAAATTGAGCTTAAAGTAGTGAAGATGTTCAATTTTTGCCGTGTTCAAGAGTAAACAAATAATGTCACCGTCCAATAGTCGTCCAACTGGCCAATCTAATATGCAGTCACGAATGGGTTGACATTATTTATACAATTATTACAATAATGCAGTAGTCTGCATAACAGTAAATTTTTTTTTTTGTGTGAATAAAAATTCAAAATGGAATGCAAGAGTAATGTAAGAGGGGCCTGGAGACATGACTAATGAACAGAGAAAATGTTATTTTAGTGCCAGGAATGTCTGTATTGTTTATTCTGAACCTTATTTTGAAATTGGGATCTTTTGAAATTTGTGTGAAATTGGCCAAATTGCCAATATCTCACCATTTTGTTGGGCAGTTGAAATAGGTGAATGGGCGGTTTCTTGTAGTCGACAGAATAGAAGGAATACTAGCATAATAGCTATGAGTTTGGTAGACTGGAACAATAGAATGGACCAAAAATAGGGCGTAAATTGGGTGAAATCGATGATGCGTAAATATAGCCATTGGGTTAAGTGTATTCTAACCTAACCACTCTGTAATCCGGCAAAGTCACTTATCCAGCACCCTGTAGTAATTTTTACTTTGCACAAGAATAAAAAGAATGTGAAATGTCTGGACTGTAATTATTTCTCCTACGATCTTCACCGCACACAGCACTATTTTTTTTCAAGGTGCAAGTTTTAACAAATGTTTCCCACACATTGTTACAAGGGTTTACAGTACATTATAATTCACTACTTATATATCACTGTTCTTCATGGGAAAGTGGAGAAGAATCTTTCCTCCATAAGCCACGTACAGGTCTCCCTCAACATTCGCGTTTTCCACTTTCGCGGGCTTCACACATTTGCGATTTCCCGCCCGCCACATTCCCACCCACTAAATCATATTTAAGTTTCCCGCCACCCGAGCGTCCCTACTACCTACCTTCCGACCCGGCAGCCATCCCGCCCACCACTCACCGAGTGTTTTCTTCGTTCATTATTTGTTATTAAACTACAGTATAACATGTATGTAGTACTATATAGTACAATATTTTACTACGTTTTCATGCGTTTTATGACTGTTCATGGTTCAATAGGTTAAGGAAGCAGTAAGTAATGAATGTACTAAATAAAGGTTATCTATCTATTACATTTATTCCAAATTTATATCAGAAACATGATAAATACCCTAGAACTGTAATAAAGATGCTGAAATGAATAATATATGCCATATTATATGAGGGGGTAAGAGAAGCAGGCACACCGCCACCATAAAAGATGTTTACATTAGGGTAAATATGCCTAAATCACTCTTGTTATAAGAACAAATGCAAAAATAGCATTTATTATTTTTAGAATAATAATAATTTATAATAATTGATCTGGAGGACTTTAAATGTCATCAGTATTTGGTAGCTGACATTTAGAGCACTCCACAGCAATTATTATTTATTATTATTATTATTTCCCTACAATATATTGTAGGGAAATAATAATAATATTAATTTCTTTTTTCAACAAATCGGCCGTCTCCCACCGAGGCAGGGTGACCCAAAAAGAAAGAAAATCCCCAAAAAGAAAATACTTTCATCATAATTCAACACTTTCACCACACTCATATAAAATCACTGTCTTTGCAGAGGAGCTCAGATACGACAGCTGAGAATAGTCCCTCCCAGCTGTCACTATCTCAGACCCCTCCTTTAAAGTGCAGGCATTTTACTTCCCATTTCCAGGACTCAAGTCCAACTAAATCAATTAACTAGTTTCCCTGAATCCCTTCACAAAATGTTACCCTGCTCACACTCCAACAGATCGTCATGTCCCAAAAGCCATTCGTCTCCATTCACTCCTATCTAACACGCTCACACATGCTTGCTGGAAGTCCAAGCCCCTCGCCCACAAAACCTCCTTTACCCCTTCCCTCCAACCTTTTCTAGGACGACCCCTACCCCGCCTTCCTTCCCCTACAGATTTATACGCTCTCCAAGTCATTCTACTTTGATTCATTCTCTCTAAATGACCAAACCACCTCAACAACCCCTCTTCAGCCCTCTGACAAATACTTTTAGTAACTCCACACCTTCTCCTAATTTCCACATTCCGAATTTTCTGCATAATATTTACACCACACATTGCCTTTAGACAGGACATCTCCACTGCCTCCAGCCTCCTCCTCGCTGAAGCACTTGCAACCCATGCTTCACACCCATATAAGAGTGTTGGTACCACTATACTTTCGTACATTCCCTTCTTTAACTCCATGGATAACGTTTTTTGTCTCCACAGATACCTCAATGCACCACTCAACTTTTTTCCTTCAATTCTATGGTTAACCTCATCCTTCATAAACCCATCCGCTAACACATCAACTCCCAAATATCTGAAAACATTTACCTCTTCCATAATCCCTCTCTCCAATGTGATATCCAATTTTTCTTTACTTAAATCGTTTGATACCCTCATCACCTTACTCTTATCTATGTTCACTTTCAACTTTCTACCTTTACACACCTTCCCAAACTCGTCTACTAACCTTTGCAACTTTTCTTTAGAATCTCCCATAAGCATAGTATCATCAGCAAAAAGTAACTGTCAACTCCCATTTTGCATTTAATTCTCCATAATTTAATCCCACCCCTCTCCCCAACACCCTAGCATTTACTTCTTTTACAACCCCATCTATAAATATATTAAACAACCATGGTGACATTACACATCCCTGTCTAAGACCTACTTTTACCGGGAAGTAATCTCTAATCTCCCTCTCTCCTACACACCCTAACCTGAGCCTCACTATCCTCATAAAAACTCTTTACAGCCTTCAGTAACTTACTACCTATTCCATACACTTGCAACATTTGCCACATTGCTCCCCTATCCACTATCATATGCCTTTTCTAAATCCATAAATGCAATAAAAACTTCTCTACCTTTATCTAAATACTGTTCATATATATGCTTCACTGTAAACACTTGATCTACACATCCCTTACCCACTCTAAAGCCTCCTTGCTCATCTGCAATCCTACTCTCTGTCTTACCTCTAATTCTTTCAATAACAACCCTGCCATACACTTTACCTGGTATACTCAGTAAACTTATTCCCCTATAATTTTTACACTCTCTTTTATCCCCCTTCCCTTTATATAAAGGAACTATACATGCTCTCTGCCAATCCCTAGGTACCTTCCCCTCTTTCACACATTTATTAAACAAAAATACCAACCACTCCAGCACTATATCCCCCCCCTGCTTTTAACATTTCTGTCATGATCCCGTCAGTGCTAGCTGCTTTACCCCCTTTCATTCTACGTAATGCCTCACACACCTCCCCCACACTCACATCCTGCTCTTCTTCACTCCTAAATGATGTTGTACCTCCCTGGACAGTACATGAAATTACCGCCTCCCTTTTTTCATCGACATTTAAAAGTTCCTCAAAATATTCCCGCCATCTACCCAATACCACCAGCTCCCAATCTACTAACTCCCCTACTCTGTTTTTAATTGACAAATCCATTTGTTCCCTAGGCTTTCTTACCTTGTTTATCTCACTCCAAAAATTTTTCTTGTAAAAATATTTATAATAATAATAATAATAATAATTGCTGTGAAGTGCTCTAAATGTCAGCTACCAAATACTGATGACATTTAAAGTGCTCCAGATTAATTATTATAAATTATTATTCTAAAAACAATAAATGCTATTTTTACATTTGTTCTTATGACAAGAGTGATTTAGGCATGTTTACCCTGATGTAAACATCTCTTATGGTGGCGGTCTGCCTGCTCTCTTACCCCACTCATATAATATGGCATATATTATTAATTTCAGCATCTTTATTACAGTTCTAGGGTATTTATCATGTTTCTGATATCAATTTGAATAAATGTAATACAGTAGAACGTCATTTAGCACGATAGTTACGTTCCTGAAAAAGTCGTGTTAGATAATTTTGTGTTAAATAATTAAAAGAACTAATGGGAAAAATAGGGTTACGTTCCTGGGAGTCCCCAAAAAGCCAAACAAGTTTTTTTAGACCAACAGATCTTACAAAAATAAAAGTGAATATGTAATTGTAGTTCATTATCGTGATGTATTATGTTGTTTTTACTGCTTAAGACTACAAATGTAATAGAAATAATAGTATTTACCTTAAATTGTGGGTACTGGTGTTTGTGGATGATTGTGAAGTAGAGTGTGAGAGTTACTGAAGTACGAGGTGGATAGTAGAAGTCTGAACTGTAAGTCGATGGTGAACTGAGTGTCAGTAAGTCTTTAAGTCAGTCAAGTCATTCAGTAAGTCAGTCAAGTCATTAGTAAGTCAGTCATTCAGTTCAGTCAAGTCAGTCAAGTTTCAGTAAGTCAGTCAAGTCATTCAGTAAGTCAGTCAGTAAGTCAGTCAGTCATTCAGTAAGTCAGTCAGTCAAGTCAAGTCATCAGTCAAGTCAGTCAAGTCATTCAGTAAGTCAGTCAAGTCATTCAGTCAGTCAGTCAAGTCATTCAGTCAGTCAGTCAAGTCATTCAGTCAGTCAGTCAAGTCATTCAGTCAGTCAGTCAAGTCATTCAGTCAGTCAGTCAAGTCATTCAGTCAGTCAGTCAGTCATTCAGTCAGTCAGTCAAGTCATTCAGTCAGTCAGTCAAGTCATTCAGTCAGTCAAGTCATTCAGTCAGTCAGTCAGTCATTCAGTCAAGTCGTAGTCAGTCAAGTCATTCAGTCAGTCAGTCAAGTCATTCAGTCAGTCAGTCAAGTCATTCAGTAAGTCAGTCAAGTCATTCAGTAAGTCAGTCAAGTCATTCAGTAAGTCAGTCAAGTCATTCAGTCAGTCAGTCAAGTCATTCAGTCAGTCAGTCAAGTCATTCAGTCAAGTCATTCAGTCAAGTCATTCAGTCAAGTCATTCAGTCAAGTCATTCAGTCAAGTCATTCAGTCAAGTCATTCAGTCAAGTCAGTCAAGTCATTCAGTCAGTCAGTCAAGTCATTCAGTCAGTCACACAAACTTATGTTTACATCTTTTTGTGTGTACAAAGTAACACTTCATTACGGCCACGGGTTATGTCTTGTCTAATATCAATGTTTTCTTCGTTAATTCAAGATCAAAACACAATTCACTCTTATTTTATTCTTCACAAACACAGCTGGCTTGTAGCCAGGACTTCTTGACGTGTATGAAATACGTACGAATGCTGGGATGGTGGGGTCCGTGGTGGGTGGGTAAGGCGGGTGGTGTCTGCTGAACAACAACAGTAGTAGTAACAAGACTGCTTGTGAGAATGGTTATTTGTTTTTCCTTCCCACAAACTGTAAGTAAGTTTATTCAGGTATACACAGATACAGTTACGAAGATTATCACACATAGCATATGTGTAGAGAACCTAGGATAACCCAAAAAAGTCAGAGTGACAGTATTTCCATTGACTGACTTGGGTTATCCTAGGTTCTCTACACATATGCTGCTATGTATGATAATGTATGTAACTGTACTCACCTAATTGTGGTTGCAGGGATCGAGACTCAGCTCCTGGCCCCATGTATCTGAATAAACTTAGTTTGCAGGAAGGAAAAACAAATTCCCTTTTCCTCAAAGCATGAGGATTCTTAGGCAGTAAATAACCATGCGCTCAAAATTTTTCCCCTCCTGCCGAACTGTATATCATCATCTTTACCTCATGTAAGATGATAATGTGTCGCAAATCTTAAATCGTGCAATACCGGTAACGTGCAACATAATCTCGTGCTAAATGACGTTCTACTGTAGATAGATAACCTTTATTACTAATAATAGTGTAATTACACAACATTTTATTAGCGCTAAGGCTAGCATCCACCACCTATGACGACTCACCAGATACTGAATGTTACTGCTGCCTCTCCCTCCCTCCAATAGCTCCTCCCACTTCGTAACTATGTTAGATGGTGAATTTAATGTATTTTTCTGTAAGCTTAACTCGTATGTGTATTTTACTTTTTTATTGTTTTCTGTAATATATGAGTTATGCAAATTAAAATAAAGTTATGAAGTTGGAGTTTCATTTTTTTTTTAATGTATGCATATTTAATTCAACATTTGGCATCATTACAAAGTGGGCAGAGCTACAGCAGAGGAAGAAGCAGCAGTGTGTCAGTAACTTGATTCCCCATGACACTTCACAACACTATAAAATATGCATTGTATAATTATACTATTACAGGCCTCCCTCCACAGCCAGCTCATGTCAAAATAACATGTATATAGTACATTATTTTACGATGTTTATATGTGTTTTATGATTGTTCATGGTTCAATAGGTTAAGGAATCAGTATTGTATTATATTTCCCTACAATATATTGGGGCACCAAACATTCGCGATTTTTCAACATTCGCGAGGCTCTTGATCCCCTAACCCTCGCGAATGTTGAGGGAGACCTGTATGTTGTACGAAGTGACTAAAATGTCGGGAGCAAGAGGATGGTAACCCCTTTTCCAATCTAAATTATTAAATGTAAAAAGAAGGAAAACTTCTTTTTCAGGTCACCTTCCCTTGGTGGGAGACAGCCGGTTAAAAAAAAAAGTTTCTGACCAATCATTTTAATATACTTTGGAAATACAGAGCAAAATCTGCTGGGTCAACAGATTTGGATATAATGGACAACAATGGACAAAATCCTTTAGGTACAGAATTGTTGATTATTGTTACACTCTTAATAAAACAATCTTTTCTCTACCCACCACAAGTGTCATTACTAGTCACCCGCAACCACCAATTATTCCTTTATATATGTAAATGGTTTAATGTACTGTAGTTCACTTTTTTCTTTTCAAATCTTAAATGTTAGCAAAAAAAAAAAGGATTCACCAATTGGACGATTAGGCTGCTGGGTTTTGATAGTACCTCTAGTACTGTACCATCTTGCTCTGTACCCTATTTTCATTTGGTGCATTTTTTTTAACACACTGGCCGCGTGTTAAATTTAGTAATTCAGTATATTACAAGGTACATATGAAGCACATACCACTGAGGAAACCCAGAAGATCAGATATAGAGAGAGAGAGTGTAGGAGATGGTACAGAAGAAGAAAACGGGTTACTGAATTGCTTAAAAACACAAATATGTTGCAACAGAGGAAAGACAGTCTTAGCCGAGAGATCACTGAATTAGAGCAAAAACTTAAGATGTCATACCTAACAGAAGAAGTTCAAAGAGAACAAAGGGCCATACAGGATATTGCAAGAAACCCAAAATATTTATATTCCTATGCAAAATCCAAGCTAAGAACTAGCTGTAGAATTGGATCATTATTGAGAAGAGATTCGTATACTGACGAACAGGAAATGAGTGAAATCCTAAAAGAACCGTATGAGTCAGTGTTCAGCAATCCACTAAATGACAGAAAGGTAGAAAATGCAGAAATATTTTTCACTCCAGCAAAAGGCCACGCAGACCAACTAACTGACATTAGAACAAATCCCATAGATTTTGAAAAAGAAACTGACATGCCCACTCACTCAGCACCTGGACCAGATTCATGGAATGCTCTATTTATAAAGTGCAAAGTACCATTAGCAAGAGCCCTTAGTATTCTTTGGAGAAAGAGCTTAGATCTAGGTGAAATACCAGAGGCCCTAAAGAGTGCAGACATAGCTCCTTTGCATAAGAGAGGTAGTAGAGCACTAGCTAAAAATTACAGACCAGTAGCCCTAACTTCTCGCATCATAAAAATCTTTGAAAGAGTGATGAGACGGCAGATTACAAAGTTCATGAACCAGCACAACCAGCATAACCCGAACCAGCATGGCTTTAGAGCGGGATGATCATGCCTGTCACAGCTGCTGAACCATTATGACGGAATTACGGAGGCATTGGAAGACGACCAAAATGCAAAGGCATTTGACAAATGCTCACAAAATGAGGGTCATGGGCATTACAGGGAAGGTAGGTAGATGGATTTTCGAGTTCCTAACACACAGAACACAAAGTAGTAGTGAACAGGGAAAGATCCAGCATCAGCGAGGACAAAAGCTTAGTGCCCCAAGGCACTGTCCTGGCACCTCTGCTGTTTCTCATATACATAGCAGACATAGATAAAAACACCCGGCACACTTTTGTATCATCATTTGCAGATGACACTAAAATAAGCATGAAAGTCACTACGGTAGAGGACACTGAAAAATTACAGGAAGACATAAGCAGGGTTTTCCAGTGGGCAGTGGAGAACATGACGTTCAATGGTGATAAGTTTCAGCTGCTTAGGTATGGAAAGAATGAAGAACTCAAAAGGAACACTATATATACAAAACTCAAGAGGGTCACCAAACAGAACGAAAGGAACACTTAATTACTTAGGAATAATTACGTCTGCTGATCTTTCTTTTAAAGACCATAACAAGACAAAGATCACAACAGCCAGGAAGATGACGGGGTGGGTATTGAGAACTTTCAAAACAAGGGAAATAATGCCGATGGTGACACTTCAAATCGCTAGTGCTCCCTCACTTAGAATATTGCTCTGTGCTGATGGCCCCGTTCAAAGCAGGAGAAATATCAGAGCTGGAATAAATAGAGAGATCATTTACGGCTCACGTTGAGACAGTGAAACATCTAAATTATTGTTGGGAACGCCTTAAAATCTTGAACATGTGCTCAGTGGAGCGGAGGAGAGAGAGATACATGATAATATATACAGTGGACTCTCGGTTTTCGTTGATAATTCTTTCCAGAATGCTGTTCGAGTGCCGTTACCAAACAAATTTGTTCCCATAAGGGTGAATGTAAATTAGATTAGTCGTTTCAAACCCCAAAAAATACACTTACAAAGGCACTCAAAAATACACTTACATAATTGTTTGAGTTGGGAGCTGTACGAAAACCGAGGGTCCACTGTACCTGGAAAGTACTCAAGGGCCTGGTCCCAAATCTGCACACTGCCATAACATACTGGAGTGAGAGATATGGGAGGAAGTGTAATATAAACCCAGTGAGGAGCTGGGGTGCAGTAGGGACAATAAGGGACCACTGTATCAACATCCGGGGTCCCAGACTATTCAACATCTTACCAGAAGATATCCGAAACACATATCCGTCACGGCTAGATCAACCAGGCTGACGGATATGTGGGGCAACGGGCCTCCAGCAGCAATAGCCTGGTTGACCAGGCAAGCACAAGACGAGCTTGGCCCATGGCCGGGCTCAGAGTAGAGAAACTCTCGAAACTCTTCAAAGGTATATCAAAGATACAAGGGAAAGGGTTACTAGCCCCTTGCTCCTGGCATTTTAGTTGCCTCTTTATGACACGCATGGCTTACGAGGAAGAATTCTGTTACGACACACATGGCTTACGGAGGAAGAATTCTGTTACAACACACATGGCTCACGGAGGAAGAATTCTGTTCCACTTCCCCATGAAGATAAGAGGACATAAACAAGAACAAGAACTAGTAAGAAAATAGAAGAACCCCCAAAGGGGTGTGTGTATATATATGCTTGTACATGCATGCGTAGTGTGACCTAAGTGCAAGTAGAAGTAGTAAGACGTACCTGAAACATTGCATGTTTATTAGACAGAAAAAAAGACACCAGCAATCCTACCATCATGTAAAACAATTACAAGTTTCCGTTTCTTATTCACTTGGCAGAACAGTAGTACCTACTTTGGGGGTTGCTGTCTACCAACCTACTACCTAGGTTGAATGACTCACATGGAATTAATGCCACACAAAAAATAAATCAATGAATTGATACAAGAATACAAGGCCAAAGAACAGTTTCTAACAGTAGGTAAATTTCCTTGTTTAATATGTCAGCTAATCTAGCGAAATGCTTACTGGCATAAAAATAATTAGATAAAAAAAAAATGCTGTTTTAATAAAATTATTTAGCATGATAATTTTATGACTTGCCTCAAAGGTATGAAGAATTCTCCCTTGTATTGTTTGCTCTGTGGCCTTCCTAGGTTGATGAAGTTCTTGGAAGCAACAGTGGGATCACAAGACACGTACACAAGACGTTTCATGTTGTCACACTTGCGAAGGCCAAACACTACATTGCCATCTGAAAAAGTAAACTTGTTATGCTACACAATAATAATATAGAAAAGTAAAACTTATACAAACCTTATTCACAAAATGCATAACTGATAAAATGAATTTTATAGAACTAATACACAAATAACCTGGACGTGGGACACCGAAACTTATGACTGTGTGTCTGGTATGAACCGTTAACTAGTTAATGATCAAAGCTGCAACAAAAAGTCATCATAAGCTTCAGTCTTCCATCTGCAGGTTATGTACAGTAGAGCCCAGCTTTACGGCGTTTCGCCTTACGACGTTCCGCTAATATGGACATTTCAAATTATGACAAACTTGCTATATGGCTCCCCCCACCTGACTTTCTAATACGGTCACCGTGCCCCACCCGGTTTGTTTACATTCTCCATGAGCACCGCGTCTCCATTATTTCTGAAAACTTTCAAAAATTTCAAGTTTTAAAATTATTTTATATTTACTCTGATAATTATACCTATGTTTACCTGTACCTAAATAAACAAGCACACATGAATGATGTTGCTAGAGTAACCCACTATGTATTGTTTACATCTTGGCTCTTACCGTGCTACATTGCCACCATCACGCAGCGGGCTGTGAACTACTGTAAATTTTACGCCCAAATTTTTGACTTCAGGACAAATTGTTCATATTATTGAAAGTTCACAACACAAATGTTCATATGTAGGGGAGTCTTTGCATATAATCATGGATGTAAATCATATAACCAAATTGTTATCAAGATAGATATGTACTATCCATTTATTAAAAAAAAAAATTAAATTGTGCATTAGTTCCATGATATGCTTTTGGAAATCTAAACAAAGCATTCCTTTAAACAGTATATGCCACCACTTATAAGAGAGAGCAATCCAAGATAAGAGAGTGATCACAATATAGAACATGTAACAGGACACCCACAGGTGGACTCCATACAGAGATTAAAAAACAGAACTAATTCACATCAATGTAAGTTAAGCAGTGGGCCCACTCAAAAAGGTAAATAAATAGGAGGCAATTACACAACCTCTACCTGCAGTAGATTGCCACTGTCAACTCCAATGGCAAGGGAATTTTATATAATTAATTGCCTTATTTATAAGTTTTAGTGTGGAATAAATGAAACAGAAAACCAACTATTTTGTACGATAGAATCCTGTTTGCATCGCGTCCACAATGCACTATTTCAATAAGCGGCTATTAGTAAACTGTACCAGAGTCCAAATTCTCCAAGAAGAGTGACTCATAGGATGTGCCATAGATATAAACAATAGTACAGTGGACCCTCGGTTAACGAAAGGTCCCGTTAACGAAAGTTTCGGAAAACGTAAGCTTTTTTCGGAATCGGTTAGCGAAAAATTCCTCGGTTACCGAAAGGTATTAGACGTGTCCGCCTGCTCCGCGCAAGCGCAGGACACCAGTGAAGCGTTGTTTACCATTGAGAGAACATTACCTAGCGCGCTCTTTCAAAGATTCACAATATATTTGGTGTCTTTTTTGGTGGTTTAGTGATTGTCACTGTGAAATAAGTCACCATGGGTCCAAAGAAGCTTCCTAATGGCACCCCAGTGGTAGCATTCATGGAGGGAGTGTAGCATTCATGGAGTGAGTGTAGCATTCATGGAGTGAGTGTAGCATTCATGCAGGGAGTGTAGCATTCATGCAGGGAGTGTAGCATTCATGCAGAGTGTAGCATTCATGCAGAGAGTGTAGCATTCATGCAGGGAGTGTAGCATTCATGCAGGGAGTGTAGCATTCATGCAGGGAGTGTAGCATTCATGCAGGGAGTGTAGCATTCATGCAGGGAGTGTAGCATTCATGCAGGGAGTGTAGCATTCATGCAGGAGTGTAGCATTCATGCAGTGAGTGTAGCATTCATGCAGGAGTGTAGCATTCATGCAGGGAGTGTAGCATTCATGCAGGGAGTGTAGCAGGCATGCAGGGAGTGTAGCAGGCATGCAGGGAGTGTAGCAGGCATGCAGGGAGTGTAGCAGGCATGCAGGGAGTGTAGCAGGCATGCAGGGAGTGTAGCAGGCATGCAGGGAGTGTAGCAGGCATGCAGGGAGTGTAGCAGGCATGCAGGAGTGTAGCAGGCATGCAGGGAGTGTAGCAGGCATGCAGGGAGTGTAGCAGGCATGCATTAAAAGAAAAAGAAAGGAAGTAACCCCAGAGAGGGACTTGTTACCTGAAGTCCTTTTGGAGGGGGATTTCCCTTCCAACCATTAACACCCTGCCCCTGTCAGCAACTCTACCTTCCAGATGCTTGCAACTCTTTAATAAAGGTAAGTAAATGTTATTTTTTTTTTTTGAGTGATTATTTTTTTGTGGAACGAATTAATTGTATTTACATTATTTCTTATGGGAAATAAGGTTTCAGATAACGAAAGTTTCAGATTAAGTAATAGCTCCTGGACCGGATTAATTTCGTTAACCGAGGGTCCACTGTATACATAATTCCACACAGTCCAGATGTGCACACAGTAGGATAGTTCTCCTCCATGGCTCAGATAACTAACAGGCGAGTCCACAAACACTGCCAGTTGTCTACCTTAATCAGTCTATTTATCAAAACAACTTAGGATGCTGTCACTGCCTCACCTCATCTCTGAATAACAACTAGTCATCCAAGAGGAATATTAGTGATACCTGAGAGGCCAAGAAGAATAAGTGCAAAACTATGAGAGTTAAGTGAGAATGATGGTGTTAGGTAAGCTTCAAGATGGAGGCAGCTCTCCTTCTCTGAGAATCCACAATTTGTACTATTAAAAGGCAATCAAAAGAAGATAAAGGCTTGTGTAATGAGCAATCCAGAAAAAAGGTCAATATAGGTAAATAATACAGAAATGTTTGTGAAAATATGGACTGAGCAGCAAAAAATAATAGGAAAGATTCCCCACTAATTGCCCAGACAATAAGAAAGCCCCTTCCTACTATATAACTGAGTGAGTAAAAGAAAACCTTCACTTTAATATGCTTAAAAAAAAAAAAAAACTTACTGAGGCCAGCACGAGGAGGATCAACAATGCCCACAACGTTGACCTTTGTACAGTTTTGCACCAGGACTGGCATGTTTTCCTCTGCTTTTCCAGTAAACACAACTATGTTTTCCAATCCATTCTCTTCTGCATTAAAGCGTGCATCATCGGCAGCTTTCTCAACCAGCTCAATTCCATATACTTTCAGACATCGCTGAAAAACACAAAGAAATGATCATGAATGGTGTAAAATAATCAATCATGAATAAGTTGTAGTGGAGGGAGTAGTAGGTAAGTTTGGGGTGCCAGGGGAAAATGAAAATGAGGGGGGGGGCTTTAATTGAACTTTGTATACAAGGAGGTTTGATTATAAGTAATATATATTTTAAGAAAAAGAGGATAAATAAGTATGCAAGATACAATATAGCACATAATGAAAGTAGTTTGTTAGATTATGTACTGGTGGATAAAAACTTGATGGGTAGACTTCAGGATGTGCATGTTTATACAGGGGCAACATATACATCAGATCATTTAGTTGTAGCTACAGTTAGAGTAAGAGGTAGATGGGACATAAGGAAAATGGAAACAGCAAGTAAGTGAGAGGTGAAAGTGTAAAAATTAAGGGAGGAGAAAGTTAGGGTGAGATATAAGCAACTATTGGGAGAAAAGTGGGCTAATGAGAGTATAGGTAGTATGGGGGGTTGAAGAGGGGTGGGATAGTTTTAAAAAATCAGTGTTAGAATGTGTGGCAGAAGTTTGAGGTTATGGGAGGGTGGGCGCAGGAGGAAAGAGGAGTGATTGGTGGAATGATGAGGTAAAGGGTGTGATAAAACAAAAAGGTCGTGTATGAGAAATTTTAACAGAGCAGAAGGAGAGCAATTGATAGTGGGTGAGGTGCTGTCAACAAATTTTGCTGAGAATAAGAAAAAATTTGGAGATAAATAGGTTAAGAAATCCTAAGAATTGAATGGATTAGACAATTAAAAACAGAATAGGGAAGTTAGTAGATGGGGAGTTAGAGGAATTGGGAACATGGCAGGAATATTTTGAACTGTTAAATGTTGTTGAGGAGAGATAGGCAGTAATTTCATGCATTGGCCAGGGAGGTATAACATATTTTAGGAGTGAAGAAGACCTGGATGTGAGTGCAGGGGAGGTGCATGAGGCATTAGGTAGACTGAAAGGGGATAAAGAAGCTGAAACTGACGGGATCATGACAGAAATGTTAAAAGCAGAGGAAGATATAGTGTTGGAGTGGTTGGTACTTTTGTTCAATAAATGGTTGAAGGAGAGGAAGGTACCTAGGGATTGGCAAAGCACATGTATAATTCCTTTATATAAGGGAAAGAGGGGGACAATAGAGTAAAAATTATAGGGGAATAAATTTACCAAGCTCTCCATGGGCAAGTGAACAGAATTTCTCCTCCGTAAGCCATGCATGTTATAAGAGGCCACTAAATTGCCGGGAGCAAGGGGCTAATCTTCTGTATACATTATTAATTTTAAAAGGAGAAACTATCGTTTTTTCTTTTTAGGTCATCCTGCCTTAGTGGGATATGGTCGGTTTGTTGAGAAAAAAAGTTTACAGAGTATACCAAGTAAAGTGTATGGTAGGGTTATTATTGAAAGAATTAGAGGTAAGACAGAGAGCAGGACTGCAGATGAACAAGGAGGCTTCAGAATGGGTAGGGAATGTGTAGATAAAGTGTTTACATTGAAGCATATATGTGAACAATATTTAGATAAAGGTAGGGAAGTTTTCATTGTGTTTATGGATTTAGAAAAGGCACATGACAGAACAGATAGGGGAGCTATGTGGTAGATGTAGCAAGTGTATGGAAGAGGTAGTAAGTTACTAAATGCTGTAAGGAGTTATGAGGATAGTGAGGCTCAGGTTAAGAAGATTACTTTCCGGTAAAAGTAAGCCTTAGACAGGGTTGGGGTGTGTAATGTCACTATTATTGTTTAACATATTTATAGATGGAGTTGTAGAAATAAATGCTAGGGTCAAGTCAGTCAGTCATCACACAAACTCATGTTTGTGTGATGAGTATTACATATCTTTTTTTTTTACTTATTTATCCTCTTCTTAAATATGTATTGCCTAAACTTCTTCATAACCTAACTTAAAAGGATGCCATCTTCAATTAGTTACCATCTAACTTCCAATCTCACTAAATGCTTACATAAAACCTCCCAGAAACTCTCTCACTCTCTCCCTCCTCTACAATCCTCTTCCCTCTATTTACTGTATACAAGACATTTATTATACCCTACTTCTCATAATTCCACTTTAATCAATAATTCTTGAATTTAAACATATATTCCTCATTTTCTATCCTCAATTATTCTATAACATTCTTATTTTTGTAAGGTCACTACAGAGTTTTTGGTAAACTATGCATATTATGCATTTCAGGTCAAATTTGTATTCTATGGACATGTATACCTTATTTTTAAATTGAAATTTGACTTTACAGAATGTGAACTTAAATTATGGAAGAATAAATACTAACTTCTGCAAGGGAGATGCCAATAGTGCCAGTACCACAGCAGATATCCAGTATTGCAGATGTGCCATCCAGTTCTGCCAACTCTCCAATTTTATCATAGAGCAATTCTGCACCAGTTGTATTTACCTGGAAAATAAAGTTATCAAAAATATATTAGTCAAGAGGTTCTCCAAAGCCCAGTAAACTTCTGTAGTTCTCCCTCAAAAAATGACAGATTTTTATAGTGTATTGCCTGCATCATGTACAAGTCCAGCATGTCCATGCTGTTCTTTAATTGTAACTAATGTATCAAAACTACACAGATGCTATGTTGCCATAACTGATATGCCTCCTACTCTAATAAGAAATAATTTCAGTTTGCTAAATTTGTCCAATCTTTTGAGTACAGTGTACATGTATTTCCTACAAAATTTATTTAGTGCAAAAAAATCCTTTATGGAAAAATTTCATTCTTTTTATTGCTGGCAGTAATTTAGTGTCATGCATGCCAGGATGTGGTAACCGTCTAGGTCAGAAATACTAAAGAATAGCTCCTTTTAATTTGGAATAATATCCTTATCTAAAAATTACAAATACAGCCTCTTCTCAATGACGGCGTTCCATTCCTAAGACCACGTCGGTAGACAAATTCGCCGCTAAGTGAGGAGCATACTATAACAGTAGTGGGGTTGTGTCAACCATCTTTGATATTGCTTTAATGTCACCTTTGGACCATTTATGACATTTCTGGTGAAAAGTGGAACTTTGGTTTTTATATGCCCTTAGTTTGTATGGAAAACTAGTTAGTCTCTATAAAATGTATTTTTTGTAAATATTTCCCATAAGAAATCAAGTAAATCCAATTAATCCATTCCAGACGCCCAAAAATATTAACAAAAAATACATATTACACTCGCCAGTTAAGAATATAAGAACATAAGAAAGGAGGAACACTGCAGCAGGCCTGATGGCCCATACTAGGCAGCTCCTTCACATTCCATCCCACTAACAATATTTGTTCAACACAATCTTCAATGCTACCCAAGAAATAAGCTTTGATAATTCTATTTACTCATGTGCAATTCCCACTTAAATCCAACCCCTCTCACTCGTGAATTTATCCAACCTAAATTTTAAACTACCCAAGGTCCTTGCTTCAATAACCCTACTAGGCAGACTGTTCCACTCATCAACTACACTATTTCAAAACCAATACTTTCCTATATCCTTTCTAAATCTAAACTTATCTAATTTGAATCCATTATTGCGGGTTCTCTCTTGGAGAGATATCCTTAAGACCTTATTTATATCCCCTTTGTTAATACCCATTTTCCACTTATATACCTCGATCATATCTCACCTCATTCTTCGTCTTACAAGTGAATGTAATTTTAGGGTCTTCAATCTTTCTTCATAAGGAAGATTTCTAATGATATGTATTAATTTAGTCATTCTACGCTGAATGTTTTCTAACGAATTAATATCCATTCTGTAATATGGAGACCAGAACTGAGCTGCGTAATCTAGGTGAGGCCTTACTAACGATGTATAAAGCTGTAATATAACCTCTGGACTTCTGTTGCTTACACTTCTTGATATAAATCCCAGTAATCTGTTTGCCTTATTACGTACGCTTAGGCATTGATGTCTTGGTTTAAGGTTCCTGCTTACCATAACCCCCAAGTCCTTTTCGCAATCTGTATGGCTAAGTTCTACGTTATTTAACTTTAAGTGCTTGGGTTATGGACACTCCCGAGCTTCAGAACCTTGCATTTATCTACACTGAACTGCATCTGCCACTTTTCTGACCAGGAATTGAGTTTGTCCAAATCCTCCTGAAGTTCCCTGACATCTACGTTTGAATCAATTATCCTACCTATCTTCGTGTCATCGTCAAATTTACTCATATCACTAGTAATTCCCTCAAGGTCATTGATATATATTATAAACAACAACTGGCCTAAGACTGATCCCTGTGGAACACCACTTGTTACAGATCCCCACTCGGATTTAACACCATTTATGCACACACTCTGCTTCCTATTGGTGAGCCATGACTCAATCCATGACAGCACTTTTCCCCCAATGCCATGAGCTGCCACTTTCTTTAACAGTCTCTGGTGCGGTACTCTATCAAAAGCCTTACTGTTACGGCCCCCTATCTAACAGGGCTGTTAGGTAGTTTACCTGCCGGCCTGTGACGTCATCAAACGTGATGTTTGACTGACGGTCCGGCCAGACCGACAGTGTCCACCAGACTCTCCTATAGAGTGACTACCAAACTCTCATATAGAGAGTGTTAACCTGACTCTTCCACCTGCACTTTGGAGAGTGTACCAGACTCTTCCACCTGCACTTTGGAGAGTGTACCAGACTCTTCCACCTGCACTTTGGAGAGTGTACCAGACTCTCCGCACTGAGAATGTCCAACCTCCGCACTTGGAGAATGTACCAGACTCTCCCCTGCACTTGGAGAATGTACCAGACTCTCCCCTGCACTTGGAGAATGTACCAGACTCTCCCCTGCACTTGGAGAATGTACCAGACTCTCCCCTGCACTTGGAGAATGTACCAGACTCTCCCCTGCACTTGGAGAATGTACCAGACTCTCCCCTGCACTTGGAGAATGTACCAGACTCTCCCTGCACTTGGAGAATGTACCAGACTCTCCCTGCACTTGGAGAATGTACCAGACTCTCCCTGCACTTGGAGAATGTACCAGACTCTCCCTGCACTTGGAGAATGTACCAGACTCTCCCCTGCACTTGGAGAATGTACCAGACTCCCCCCTGCACTTGGAGAATGTAGCCAGGACTCTCCCCTGCACTTGGAGAAT
Organism: Cherax destructor; assembly: GCA_009830355.1. Classification (NCBI taxonomy): domain Eukaryota; kingdom Metazoa; phylum Arthropoda; class Malacostraca; order Decapoda; family Parastacidae; genus Cherax; species Cherax destructor. The sequence continues at coordinate 189,004 of WNWK01001226.1, read as the reverse complement.
GTACCAGACTCTCCCTGCACTTGGAGAATGTACCAGACTCTCCCTGCACTTGGAGAATGTACCAGACTCTCCCTGCACTTGGAGAATGTACCAGACTCTCCCCTGCACTTGGAGAATGTACCAGACTCTCCCTGCACTTGGAGAATGTACCAGACTCTCCCTGCACTTGGAGAATGTACCAGACTCTCCCTGCACTTGGAGAATGTACCAGACTCTCCCTGCACTTGGAGAATGTACCAGACTCTCCCCTGCACTTGGAGAATGTACCAGACTCTCCCTGCACTTGGAGAATGTACCAGACTCTCCCCTGCACTTGGAGAATGTACCAGACTCTCCCTGCACTTGGAGAATGTACCAGACTCTCCCCTGCACTTGGAGAATGTACCAGACTCTCCCCTGCACTTGGAGAATGTACCAGACTCTCCCCTGCACTTGGAGAATGTACCAGACTCTCCCCTGCACTTGGAGAATGTACCAGACTCTCCCCTGCACTTGGAGAATGTACCAGACTCTCCCCTGCACTTGGAGAATGTACCAGACTCTCCCCTGCACTTGGAGAATGTACCAGACTCTCCCCTGCACTTGGAGAATGTACCAGACTCTCCCCTGCACTTGGAGAATGTACCAGACTCTCCCTGCACTTGGAGAATGTACCAGACTCTCCCCTGCACTTGGAGAATGTACCAGACTCTCCCTGCACTTGGAGAATGTACCAGACTCTCCCCTGCACTTGGAGAATGTACCAGAACCCCCCTGCACTTGGAGAATGTACCAGAAACCCCCCTGCACTTGGAGAATGTACCAGAAACCCCCTGCACTTGGAGAATGTACCAGAAACCCCCTGCACTTGGAGAATGTACCAGACTCTCCCCTGCACCTGGAGAGTGTATTGTGTGACACTGTTGTGGTGTCAGGACTCATCAGGGTGTAGTGACAACTGGTGGCACGACACAAGTGATAGATAGTCGTGTGATTTTGTGTTTGCGACAGATGACGCGGTGCAAAGGCTTCTCTAGAGACTGAGTTCGTGACACAGGGGGCGTGCCATGTGGCACAGAGAAGGTGTCGTGGGACACAAGCGAAGGAGTGTTGTCATAACACAGAGACAAGGGTGTCTTGAGGACACGGTTGAGAATGAGTGTCATGACGAGAGGATTGGTGTCCTGTGTGGCACGATGTTGGCAGCGACGTCTGACACGGCACAGAATTTTATGATTGTTTAACTTGATGTTTTACTACGTTTTAAATTGTTATAAATGTGTATATTAAAGCTATATGTTTTTACACAATTATATGTTATACAGATTTATGTTTTTATATTAATAATAATATATATCTGAAATATGAGATTTTGTTGTTATCCCAAACAGTCAGTTTATTACAAATGTATTATTTTTTTGTAAAACTTACTAAAATCTAAATAAACAATATCGAATTCTTTATCGTGATCAACAGCCTCAAAAGCTTTGCTAAAGGTGGTTAATAAATTAGATAGGCAGGAACGGCCCCTCATGAATCCATGCTAAGTATCATTAATCAAATTATGGTTATCTAGATGGCTTCTAATAATATCAGCTATAATTGACTAGTAATTTGCCTACAATTGAGGTTAGGCTTATTGGGCAGTAATTTGACGGTAGTGACTTGTCCCCTGCTTTAAAAATAGGAAATACATTAGCCATCTTCCACATATCAGACACTACACCTGTTTGAAGAGATAAATTAAAAATGTTAGATATTTGTTCACAGAGTTCCGTTTTGCATTCCTTAAGAACCCTTGCAAAAAGCTTATCAGGACCTGGCGATTTATTTTGCTTCAGTCGGTCTACTTGTTCCATAACCATTTCGCTAGTGACTGTGATATTACATAATTTATCTTCTTCAGGGCCACTTGATGTGTATTGGACGCATGGCGTGATTTGTTTACTCTTGAACATCGGCAAAAATCGAACATTTTCGCTACTTTGCACTCAGTTTCAAGGTACTTGTCATCGTGAAACCAATCAAAATTATCTCTATTTCTGTAATATATCTTCCATTCTATCAAATGAGACCAAGAAAATGAGAATACAACCATAAATACTATACGAAAATAGACTGCAAAGTTGCCGTTTTAAACCAAAAAACACGGTCGGAGTTTTTTTTCCTCATTACGCACTGTGTGGTGTAGGAATTTTTTTATACTGCACACACTGACTGCACAGACCCATTCTCTCACATCTAGGCCTACCAGCCTGTTTCCGCTTGATTTGAGGGCGCTAGAATTTAGGCGTACTAGTACGTCAAAAACCCTGGTGCGCAAGCCGTACTAGTACGGCCGAAACCCTGAAAGGGTTAAGGCTTATCTTTCAGTGGCCCTTATACACCCAACAGCAAACACCAATCCTCACATTCGTAATGACATTTTATTAATTCTAGAGTATATGTCATGTTTCTATGTTATTAACATTGTTTATTATGTCATATTAGATGAATTGTGATAGATAAATAAGCCATAGAGTTTATATTAGTGTCATTTTGAATTACTATCTTGTCCTCTCCATCCACAAACACACACCCCTGTTGCCGGCACAATTCCAAACATTTGCCAGAAAAAGAACTCTCTGGAACACTTTTTTGAGCAACAGGGGTCCAGTGACTCAAGCTGGTCCTAGTGGCATTAAAATACAAAGAAGGGAAGTAACCCAGGAAAAGGACTTGGTACCTGAAATCTTTATGGATGGGGATTTCCCTTCCAAACAATAGCAACTCTTCCATCCTCTCCCCTCCTCCCGTCTTCCACATAACAACTCTTCAATAAAGGTAAGTGTCATGTTATTATTGTTATATTCTGCATGTCTCATTGTTTTCTGTGTAATTTAATGTACAGTGGACTCCCGGTGTTCGTCCTGCTCCAAACTCGCCCTTTTATGTAAGTGTATTTTTTTAAATGCCTTTGTAAGTGTATTTTTGGGGGTCTAAAAGGACTAGTCTACTTTACATTATTCCTTATGGGGATAAATTCGTTTGGTAATGGCACTTGAACAGCATTCTGGAACGAAAAAATCACGAAAACCGGGGGTCTACTGTATATTTAATGTACAAAATTTTTTTATTTTAATACTTTTGGGTGTCTGAAACGGATTAATTGAATTTCCACTATTTCTTATGGAGAAAATAGATTCGGAGTTAGTAATATTCGGTGTTAACCCTTAAACTGTCCACATGTAGATATACGTTCACGTGCGTACTGCTCCGAACATAGATCTACGTTTTATTTTTCATTCCTTCAAATTTAGTGCGATAGGCTTAAGTCGCCTAGACATGAGAGAATGGATCTGCGCCCTCAGTGTGCACAGTATTAAAAAAATCTGGGACCACTTAGTACCTTGTAGGAGCACCAGTTCAATTGAGTGCCAGCTAGAGCAAATACTGTGGCAAACACCAGGAATTCACTGATGTCATGTCGCATTAACACTCCCCTTATAAGAGGAAAGTAAAAATAGGTTAGATAAATACATGAGTGGCTGTGGGTGGGTGTGAGTTGGACCTGACTAGCTTGTGCTACTAGGTCTGATGCCATGCTCCTTCCTTCAGAGGATGTGACCTGACTAGGTGGGTCATTGGTCTAAGCTGGGGGTGACATCATGTACACATAAGTACAGTTATTATACATAGTGTAAATTACCTAGGATAATCCAAAAATTCCAGGCAAAGTGCTATACAATGCTTGTAGATATAAGGCATAATAAGCATGACTGGCAAGTAATACGCATCATCACTTCTGCATCGTGTATAATACCTGTTGGCTTACGAGCCGCACTCTGAGACTGAGACAAGCAGACGGAAAGACACACACACAGGCAGACAGAAAGACAGATAAGCAGAGTTAGACAGAAATAAGAAGAGCTAGACAAACAGACAGATACAGGCAGATACAGACAGACAGATAGACAGACAGGCAGACAGATAGACATTGAAAAAGGGAGGGTTCACTCCAGCACTGCTGACATTTATCAAATGTCACTGGGCTGTCAAGAGTTATCTGACACTTGTCAACACACCATTCTTCAAGGAGTTTCATATACTCCAGGCACACAGGCAGACAGAAAGACAGATAAGCAGAGCTAGACAGACACAGACAGATACAAACAGATTCAGACAGACAGATACACACACAGATAGATAGATACAGAGTGAAAGAGCAAGGGTTCCCTGAACACATTCATTCATCAATGTCACTGCCTTATCAGTAGTTATCTGGCAATTGTCGTAACACCATTCTTCAAGGAGTTTCATATATACTCCAGGATGTCTAAAACATTGCTGGGACCTATAAATACTTCGTATATATTTATAGACAATAGTAAATGACCAAGGTAGGCGAAAATGTTCACCTGTTGGTGTGATTGTGACTATTTGAGTACTATTTCAGTACATAATATTAGTGTTAGAACAAAGATTGGCTATGAAATCACAGGAACTATTGTAAATTGTAATTATCAGAACATAAAAATTATATAAATTAAAATGAAAACTAGAAAAAAAAGTATATCGGCAATACTTCTGCAAGTGGCAGGACTTGATGTTGCCGTCAGGTGAGCATCCAGCACCAAATTGGCGGGCTTATAAATCGGTAAGTACTGGCCCTAAATTTTTTTTTTCGCCTATCCTGTTTATAAAAATGCGCTCTTCATTTAAAAAAAAAAGTTTTTTTTTTCAAAATATTCGGAGCAGTACGCAGGTGAACGTATATCTACGTGTGGACAGTTTAAGGGTTAATAAAGCCCTCTGGAACGGATTAATTACGAAAACCTGGGGTCCACTGTATTATTATAATAATAATAATTATTATTATTCTTAATTTAGGGAACTGGAGCACAGATCCAATTCCTTAGATCAAGAGCAAGAGCCCCTCACCAGCGTCAAGGAACCTCCCTTGAGGCCCGCTCGCATCTCGAAATTTCGCTTGCATCTTTAAGCAAAAAATCGACCGAGTGACTGCTCGTATCTCGAAAAACTCGCATGTCGGGGCACTCGTAAGTGGGTTCCAATGTATAGGCATAAAATGAGGTGTAAGCGATAGTAGTGACCTGATGAAAGTGCACACAATATAAGTGAGGTTAGAGATGGCATCACATGCTGTGAGGTGAGGTGAGGTTGAGTATCAGGCAAGACAGTGCTTCTGATATGCTGTAGCTCACACATATTTTTTAACCACCTGAAAATCCTGAATAAAAGTCACTCAAGCTGGTAGTAAAATATTTTCTGAATCAAACAAACTTGATGAACTTTTACAATGGAACTATCAGACAGCATGGACACACAGTTCAGACAGCATGGGGACACAGTTCAGGCTTCATCAGAACAGGAAAATTTGCTTCAGTTTGAATTAGGAATTATCAACAGTATCAATGATGACATTACTAACAAGACAGAATATGTAAACCCAGGATCAGAGCCCCACAACACTGCCATAGAACAACCATTAAGTAAGGTTAATTATGGAAAGGTGGAAGGGAAAAAAGAGGTGCAAGAGAAGAGGAGAGGGAGAAATAAAGAGAGGGGGAAGGAAAGGGAGAGAAAAACAGTAAAAAATTCAGAACTATTAGGTACCATTAAGACGTAGTGCATCATGCCATTTAACTCAGCACACATCACATGGAACTAAATCGTTCACTTTCCACCTGTTATTGTTGAAAACCAGATTCAGAAATATCAATCAAGATCCACCCTTTTAAACTCAAGTTCTCAAAACTCAAGAGAGAGACTACTCACTTGAAGGAAAGCCTCAGGAGATACACGGAACCGTTTATCAAGGATGGTTTCGTAGATATGTTCCTCACCCCATAAATGTTCACACTCATCCTCATCACCTGGCTCCCTGGAGGAAAAAAAAGTATTATACATAGCTTGACAAGTAAATTAAAGCCTAGAAACAAAATATTTGTCAGTTCTATCAATGTACGTATCTCAGAGGTATGATGTGGTATGTGCATTACTGTACTAATTCTATGTTCCTCTTGCAAGAGTACAAGAATTAAGGGTGTGCCTAGAGTACTTATTAAACACATTATGCTAATTTTGTGGGTTTTGAGTAGTATCTCAAATAATCTTCATGCTTAAAAGGGTTTGCACTTTCTTCTAAGCACCTCTTCATTTTTATAACTTTTAAAAATAAAGTAGTACAGTGGACCCCTGAGTAACGAGCACCCCAGAAATCTGCAAAGGAAGGAAGGTAGGGTAAGGGTCGCCCTAGCAAAGGCTGGGATAGGAGGTTAAAAGAGGTTTTGTGTGTGAGGGGGTTTTGATATCCAACAGACATGTGTGTGCATATTAGATAGAAGTGAGTGGAGGCAAATGATTTTGGGACAAACTGTTGGTGTATGAGGAAAGTAACTTCTGAAGGAACACAAGAAACTGGTTAGCCAGACTCGAGTCCTGGAGGTGGGAAGTACAGTGACTGCACCCTGAAGGATGGTTGGGGATGTTTGAAGGAGAATCTGAACTGTAGTATCAGCACACCTCTGGCAAAACAGTGATAGAGTGAATGATGGTGAAAGAGTTTCTTCTTTATTTGGGCCACTACTTCAGTGGGAGATGGCCAGCGTGTAAAAAAATATATACAGTGGACCCTCGGTTTTCGCCGAAAATTCTTTCCAGAATGCTGCTCAAGTGCCATTACCGAACGAATTTACTTCCTTAAGAAATAATGTCACGTAGGTTAGTCTATTTCAGACCCCCAAAAATACACTTGCAAAAGCACTTACGAAAATACACTTACATAAAAGGGCGAGTTTGGAGATGACCGAAAACCGAGGGACCACTGTATATAAATTCATAATAAAAGGCCAAAAGGGGGTTACCGACATGCCTCATGTCGGCAAGGAGAATCACGTAACCCCTTAACTGTCCAAACGTAGATCTATGTTCTTACTTCTAGCGCTCCAAACGTAGATCAACGTTTTATTTTTCTCTGCCTCCAAATTTGGCACGATTGGCCTGAGATGCCTGGTCAGTATAGAATGGGTCTTAACACTCGGTGTGCGCAGAATTAAAGAAAATCTGGGACCACTTAGTACCTTGTGGGAGCACCAGCTAGAGCAAACAGGGTGGCAAACACAAGGGATTCATTGATGTCATATCATATTAACACTTCCCTTTTAAGAGGAAAGTGATGTTGACCCAGAGTTTAGTGGCTGTGGCCACAAGTGATTGAGGAAATATCAAAAACCTTGATAATAACCCATGTGCAACATTTGTGCCCCATCCTTTCAATTTTGATACCACTGGTAGTGTCACCCTGCCAGAATGTCCTATAACCTATAACCCCGTGGCCTGGTGGCTAAAGCTCTTGCTTCACACAGCGAGGGTCCAGGTTCGATTCCCGGCCAGGGTAGAAACATTGGGTGCGTTTCCTTACACCGGTTGGGTCTTAGTCAACTAGTGTGGGTCACATCCTGGGACAAAACTGACCAAATTTGCCCAAAATGCTCTGCATAACAAGCGGCTTTCTACATAGTAGTATGTCACTGATGTTAGCTAGGCCTGTATACCATGTACATGTACTAGTAGAAATTATTATTATTATTACAAGAGAAACGATTCTGGAACTTGTGTAATACGTGTTCAGCAGGCCAGCTGGCTGACTGACTGACTTTGGCTGTCTCTGTCTATCTCACAGGTACACATAAGTACAATTATAAATGACTCACGAAATCGTAATGACACGATTGCAAACAAACCATACCACGGGTGGGGTTCGAACCCGCGGTCACAGTCTCAAAACTCCAGACCGTCGCGTAAGCCACTGGGCCAGCTAGCTTCAATAAGATTCATCCAACTAGGTATATTTCTACACCATAGGAAGGTTAGCATAGGCTTTGAGGGGGACTTGAGCTAGAGTTTGTCATGACCATGCCAGCGGGAGATTAGTCTGTAAAAACTTGCATTTGTGGACACAGTGGTGCCTATGCTAACCTTCCTATGGTGTAGAAAAATACCTAGTTGGATGTATCTTATTGAAGCTAGCTGGCCCAGTGGCTTACGCGACGGTCTGGAGTTTTGAGACTGTGACAGCGGGTTCGAACCCCACCCGTGGTATGGTTTGTTTACAATTATAAATAGCGTAAATTACCGAGGATAACCCCAAAAATGCAGACAAAGTGCTATTCTCTGCTTGTAGATACAGTGGACCCCCGGTTTACGTTAGTCTCCAAACTCGCCCTTTTATGTAAGTTTATTTTTGCAAGTGCTTTTGTAAGTGTATTTTTGGGGGGTCTAAAAAGACTAATCTAATTTACATTATTCCTTATGGGAACAAATTCGTTCAGTAACGGCACTTGAACAGCATTCTGAAACAAAATAATGACGTAATCCGGGGGTCCACTGTACAAGGCAAAATAAACACGACTGGCAAGTAATAAGCATTTTCACTTGATCAGAAATCAGACGTGATGACTCTTCATCGTGTGTAATACCTGTTGGTTCATAAAAGGCTCTCTCTCTGAGACAGAGAGAGAGACAAGCAGACACACACACAGGCAGACAGAAAGACAGATAAGCAGAGACCGAGATAAACAGAGACAGCTACAGACATGTTTATGTGTAACGGTGAAAACAAAGCCAAGGTTCACTAGAGCAGTGCATGGTCATCAATATCTGAATGCTGCACTCTCAGCAGTGGAGTGACTCTCGTCTTACACCGTGCTTCAAGGAGTTTCAATATACTCCAGGATGTCTAAAAGATTGCTGGGGCTGTCACTGCCAGCTCACACATATAAATACTTTGTATATATTTCTAGACAATAGTATGTGTCCAAGGCAGGTGAAAATGTTCACCTGTCATTGTGTTTGTGACTATTTGATTACTATTTCAATACCTAATATTAATATCAGAACAAAAATTGGCTATAAAATCTTCGTAAGTACTGACCTTAAATTTTTTCTTCCCTCTTTATTTAAAAAAAAAATCAAAATATTTGGAGCGCTAGCAGTGACAACATAGATCTATGTTTGGACATTTAATGGGTTAACTCTTTCAGGGTCGGTCCTGTATATGTACGGCTTGAGAGCCAGAGTCGGTCCCTTATTTATATGCCAAAATTCTAGCGCCTTCAAATCTGGTGGAAGAAAGCTGCTAGGCCTACATACGAAAGAATGGGTCTGCGTGGTCAGTGTGTGCCGTATAAAAAAAAATCCTGCAGCACAGTGCATAATGAGGAAAAAAAATCCGACTGTTTTTTGGTTTAAAACAGCGACTTTGCAGTGTATTTTTGTATGGTATTTATGGTTGTATTCTCGTTTTCTTGGTCTTATTTGATAGAATGGAAGATATATTATAGAAATAGAGATGATTTTGATTGGTTTCATGATGAAAAGTACCTTGAAATTGAGCCCAAAATAGCGGAAATGTTCGATTTTTGTCGATGTTCAAGAGTAAACAAATCACGCCGCGTGTCCAATACACATCAACTGGCGGGTCTAATATTCTTTCACAAGTACACAGATATTATTTATACCATTTTTATAATAATGCAGTAGTCTACATAACAGTAAATCTTCTATTTTTTGTGAGAATAAAAATTCAAAATGGAAAGCAAGAGTAATATAAGAGGGGCCTGGAGATGTGACTAATGAACAGAGAAAATGTTATTTTAGTGCCAGGAATGTGTCTTGTTCATTCTGGACCCTATTTTGAAATTTGTGTGAAATTGGCCAAATTGCCAATTTCTGACCACTTTATTGGGCAGTTGAAATCGGTAAATGGGCGGTTTCTTGTATTCAATCGATAGAACAAATGGAGTTCTAGCAAAATAGATATGATTTTAGTCAACTGGAACAATGGAATTATCTGAAAATAGGGCTCAATGTGGGTGAAATCTTTGATGTGTAAATGTCACCGATATCACTAACTTCATGAGAGCGCAATTTCCTAAGTTTTCCATCAAATTTCGTACTTTTGGTGTCATTTCTTTTGAAAATTTTTGGACCAAGAGTGAGTTAAGGATCAGGGCTCTGGACCCTGAAAGGGTTAAAGACCCATCTGCACACAAATCCCGGGTAACTAACCCTTTCACTCTTTCCAACATGGGTCTATGTTACTGACACCAGTACTGTTCAAATAGATCTACATTTTCAGCATAGCTCCTGCAAATATGCTGTGTGGTAAATCTTGGCTTAGACATGAAAGAATGGGTCTGTGGTTAGAGCGCACAGTATAAATACAATCCTATCCCACACAGGGCATGATGGGGAAAAAGCACACCTTTGCCCTCTTGTTTGGTTTAAAGTAGCAACATTGAGGTGTTTTCTAGTGTGGGCTTTATGATTTTATTGGCTGTTTCTTGGTATCAATTGACAGAATATAAGATAAAGTAATGAGAGAAATTTGGTCAGTTTCATGCCAGTAGCAATTTTCCCAAGGAAGGAAAGGTCCTCCAGACCTTTTGGTCCATTTTATGGGTTTTCTTTGAGTCTGCTTTGATTATCTAAACGACCTAAACCATGACCAATCTTGTAAATATTTTGTTATCTAAGAAAAGACGCTAAACTTGTGCGCATGCGTGTGCGTATGCATGTGTGCATGCGTGTGCGTATGCATGTGTGTGCATGCGTGTGCGTATGCATGTGTGTATGTGCATGCATGTGCATGTATGCATGCATGTGTATGTGCATGTATGCATGCATGTGCGTGGAAGAGATTCAAAACGGAAAACAAGTATCACATAGGAAATGCCTCGGGACATGATTAATGAACAGAGAAAAGGCTGATTTAGTGGTTTTAACCCTTTCACTGTCAAGACCCCTACTCACAAACTTGCTCTCAGTGTAGAAGAATTTAAAAAAAAAAAATCTTATGAAATAACAGAGAATCTTTTCCCGATGGAAATGACACCAAAAGTATGAAATTTGATGGAAAACTTATGGAATTACAGTTCCGCAAAGTTAGTGGTATCAGCAAATATACACATCGGCGATATACAGTAGTACCTCGAGTTACGATGGTCCCCAAAATCGCCCTTTTATGTAAGTATTTTTTTAAATGCTTTTGTAGGTATATTTTTGGGGGTGTAAAAGGACTAGTCTATTTTACATTATTCCTTATGGGGATAAATTCGTTTGGTAATGGCACTTGAACAGCATTCTCGAACGAAAAAATATCGTAACTCGAGGTACCACTGTATATGCATTGGCAATTTTGCCTACTTTGAGCCCTATTTTTGGCTAATACCACTGTTCCAGTCGACCAAACTCATAGCTATTTCACTAGAACTCCATTTGTTCTATTGACCGAGTACAAGAAACTACCCATTTACCGATTTCAACTACCCAATAAAGTAGTCAGAAATTGGCAATTTAGCCAATTTCACACAAATTTCAAAATGCCAATTTCAAAATAGGGTCCAGAATAAACAATGCACACGTTTCTTGCACTAAAATAACATTTTCTCTGTTCATTAGTCATAAAAAATAGAAGATTTACTGTTATGCAAACTACTGCATTGTAATAATTGTATAAATAATGTCAACCCATTCGTAACTGCGTATTAGACTGGCCAGTTGGACATGTATTGGACGGTGTGGAGAAATTTTCTCCAGGGAGGGGGTATCTGCCCCCTTTCAGCCCTTAGGGACGACCCCTCAGAAAGGGCAGATGTCATCTAGCTTCTGATCAACAAGTTTAATTTGTAACAAGTTTAATTTGTACCCGGGCGCCAAGTAAGACATGTCACAGCTGACCAATGTTGCATGTAGGGTGGGTTAATGAGAGACAATTAATCTCTTATTGTAGCAGGAAAAATAAGGAAAGCCCTGCACCCACTATTTGCAAATTGAGGCTAACATAAACTGTCGTCTATGCCCAGACAACAAGATATCAAGCGTCTTGTATGCTTCCTGTCTGCAGTTTGACAAGGAAGGGAAAATGCTGTAATCAGCAGGTTCTTTGTATTCAGGGAGACACAGGGCATACGAGGGTGGGGAAACATGCCGCAGGGCAGATTGCATAAATAAACGGTGCAAGGAGCGTGTTAAGCGTGCATTGACCTTAACAAAGGAACTATAACAGTGCATCCTCGAATCTATAGACAATCTCAATATATGTGGTAGAATATTGTGACATAACCACGAAAGACAAACCTTGTGGAACATAGTGTACCAGTGCGAGTGTTGCGAATTTCCAGACTGAGTGGAAGACAAGGACATTCTTAAGGACACTTCAGCTTCTATCAAGTCACCTATATCTGTCAAATATGGTGCATTCAACACCATAGCTCACTTTACAACAAGCAAGGTAGGTTTCAATCTCACTTGTCAATCAGGGAAGCCTAATTTCACAAGTTTTAATCAAATTTTGCATTTTTGTTGTCATTACCTCCAGAAAATGATTCTCTAATCTTTCAGATATTTTTTTTAAATTGCACCACTGTCTGCACTTTTAATCTCAGGGGTCACAACAGTGACTCCTTCCCTCCAACATCCAATCTTTCACTGATTAGATCATTAATTTCAATTACATTTAATCTTGTCTGTTTACATTTAACTTCCTCCTTTTACATATCCTACCAAACCCCTCCACCAATGTACTGAGAAATTCCCACTGAGAAAAGGGTAAAGAATTCTTAAGAAGCAGGACTTATGCCTGCAACTTGGCATTCCTGAAATTGCCAGCCCATCGTGCTAAACATAAGGATTTTTCAGTACATCGATAGAAACCTGTCGGGCACAAGAATTAAAGGGCACTGGCTTCTGGTAAAGTTGGGCTTTCCACAAAAAACTTGATTGGATTGCAATTGTGGCTTTCAGTAATCTTTCCAGTGAACAACAAATAGTGGTTGGAGAATACTAATGAGCCTCCATAGCAAGGTGGCTAGTGTGGCAGGCTGGTAGCTATAGGACTGATGGGCCAAGAGTTTTTATCCTGTTCACTGAAGAATTTCTCCAGCAACCCTCAACTCTTCTAACAACTAATAAGCCTCATTTTACTTTTAAAGCCCATGCCTTAACCAAACACTAACTTTTAACTTGTTTTATGCCATCTACAGTATGCAACTCCTGGCTCTCACTAGAATGCATCTCATTACATCCCAGCACAGAACATATATGCCTGTGCTAATCTTGACAGTCTTTTCTACTTTCTTAATCAAACCCTCATGATGACTAGGAAGATAGTAGCTACACTTAATTTGTGATTTATGAAGGCCTTGGTAACATTTTTGGCCAAGAATGACATAACCCAGTGGGTACTCTTTGCCGTGATGTGATATGATACAGTGTGTCTATTGCCATTTTTACTTGGACCATGATACAAGCACTAAAAGAAGTGTCATCATAGGAAGGAAGGCAGGCACAGGAGGGAGGGAGGGAGGGAGGGAGGGTGTATGTGTACCACACAAAAGCAGTTGAAGACTGCAACAAAAGTGAAAAAAAAAGGTCAACAATTCTTTACCGATCCTTGCTCTGGCCTGTCCTATCTTTCCTGCCTACCTGCTCTGGCCTGTCCTGTCCTATCTTTCCTGCCTACCTGCTCTGGCCTGTCCTGTCCTATCTTTCCTGCCTACCTGCTCTGTCCTGTCCTGTCCTATCTTTCCTGCCTACCTGCTCTGGCCTGTCCTGTCCTATCTTTCCTGCCTACCTGCTCTGGCCTGTCCTGTCCTATCTTTCCTGCCTACCTGCTTGGCTGTCCTGTCCTATCTTTCCTGCCTACCTGCTCTGGCCTGTCCTGTCCTATCTTTCCTGCCTACCTGCTCTGGCCTGTCCTGTCCTATCTTTCCTGCCTACCTGCTCTGGCCTGTCCTGTCCTATCTTTCCTGCCTACCTGCTCTGGCCTGTCCTGTCCTATCTTTCCTGCCTACCTGCTCTGGCCTGTCCTGTCCTATCTTTCCTGCCTACCTGCTCTGGCCTGTCCTGTCCTATCTTCTGCCTGTCCTGTCCTATCTTCCTACCTGCTCTGGCCTGTCCTGTCCTATCTTTCCTGCCTACCTGCTCTGGCCTGTCCTGTCCTATCTTTCCTGCCTACCTGCTCTGGCCTGTCCGCCTATCTTTCCTGCCACCTGTCTGCCTGTCCTATCTTTCCTGCCTACCTGCTCTGGCCTGTCCTGTCCTATCTTTCCTGCCTACCTGCTCTGGCCTGTCCTGTCCTATCTTTCCTGCCTACCTGCTCTGGCCTGTCCTGTCCTATCTTTCCTGCCTACCTGCTCTGGCCTGTCCTATCTTTCCTGCCTACCTGCTCTGGCCTGTCCTATCTTTCCTGCCTACCTGCTCTGGCCTGTCCTATCTTTCCTGCCTACCTGCTCTGGCCTGTCCTATCTTTCCTGCCTACTGCTCTGGCCTGTCCTATCCTTCCTGCCTACCTGCTCTGGCCTGTCCTATCCTTCCTGCCTACCTGCTCTGGCCTGTCCTATCCTTCCTGTCTACCTGCTCTGGCCTGATCCTATCCTTTTCCTGCTCCTACCTGCTCTGGCCTGTCCTATCTTTCCTGCCTACCTGCTCTGGCCTACCCTATCTTTCCTGCCTCCAGCTCTTGCCTGTCCTATCCTTCTTGCCTGCCTGCTCTGGCCTGTCCTATCCTTCCTCCTCCTGCCTGCCTCCTGCTCTGGCCTGTCCTATCCTATCCTTCCTGCCTGCTCTGGCCTGTCTATCCTATCCTATCCTTCCTGCCCCCGCTCTGGCCTGTCCTATCCTATCCTTCCTGCCTGCCTGCTCTGCCTATCCTATCTTCCTGCCTGCCTGCTCTGGCCTGTCCTATCCTATCCTTCCTGCCTGCCTGCCTGCTCTGGCTCTATCCTATCCTTCCTGCCTGCCTGCTCTGGCCTGTCCTATCCTATCCTTCCTGCCTGCCTGCTCTGGCCTGTCCTTCCTATCTTCCTGCCTACCTGCTCTGGCCTGTCCTTCCTATCTTTCCTGCCTACCTGCTCTGGCCTGTCCTGTCCTATCTTTCCTGCCTACCTGCTCTGGCCTGTCCTGTCCTATCTTTCCTGCCTACCTGCTCTGGCCTGTCCTGTCCTATCTTTCCTGCCTACCTGCTCTGGCCTGTCCTGTCCTATCTTTCATGCCTACCTGCTCTGGCCTGTCCTGTCCTATCTTTCCTGCCTACCTGCTCTGGCCTGTCCTATCTTTCCTGCCTACCTGCTCTGGCCTGTCCTGTCCTATCTTTCCTGCCTACCTGCTCTGGCCTGTCCTATCTTTCCTGCCTACCTGCTCTGGCCTGTCTCTATCTTTCCTGTCTACCTGCTCTGTGCCTGTCCTATCTTTCCTGCCTACCTGCTCTGGCCTGTCCTATCTTTCCTGCCTACCTGCTCTGGCCTGTCCTATCTTTCCTGCCTACCTGCTCTGGCCTGTCCTATCTTTCCTGCCTACCTGCTCTGGCCTGTCCTATCTTTCCTGCCTACCTGCTCTGGCCTGTCCTATCTTTCCTGCCTACCTGCTCTGGCCTGTCCTATCTTTCCTGCCTACCTGCTCTGGCCTGTCTATCTTTCCTGCCTACCTGCTCTGGCCTGTCCTATCTTTCCTGCCTACCTGCTCTGGCCTGTCCTATCCTTCCTGCCTACCTGCTCTGGCCTGTCCTATCCTTCCTGCCTACCTGCTCTGGCCTGTCCTATCCTTCCTGTCTACCTGCTCTGGCCTGTCCTATCCTATCCTATCCTTCCTGCCTGCCTACCTGCTCTGGCCTGTCCTATCTTTCCTGCCTACCTGCTCTGGCCTACCCTATCTTTCCTGCCTTCCAGCTCTGGCCTGTCCTATCCTTCTTGCCTGCCTGCTCTGGCCTGTCCTATCCTTCCTTCCTGCCTGCCTGCCTGCCTGCACTGGCCTGTCCTATCCTATCCTTCCTGCCTGCTCTGGCCTGTCCTATCCTATCCTTCCTGCCTGCTCTGGCCTGTCCTATCCTATCCTTCCTGCCTGCCTGCTCTGGCCTATCCTATCTTTCCTGCCTGCCTGCTCTGGCCTGTCCTATCCTATCCTTCCTGCCTGCCTGCCTGCTCTGGCCTATCCTTCCTTCCTGCCTGCCTGCTCTGGCCTGTCCTATCCTATCCTTCCTTTCTGCCTGCCTGCTCTGGCCTGTCCTATCCTATCCTACCCTTCCTGTTTGCTCTGACCTGTCCTACCCTTCCTGTCTGCTCTGACCTGACCTACTCTGACCTGTCCTACCCTTCCTGTCTGCTCTGACCTGTCCTACCCTTCCTGTCTGCTCTGACCTGTCCTACCCTTCCTGTCTCTGATGTCTCCCTTCCTGTCTCTCGTCCTACCCTTCCTGTCTGCTCTGACCTGTCCTACCCTTCCTGTCTGCTCTGACCTGTCCTACCCATCCTGTCTGCTCTGACCTGTCCTACCCTTCCTGTCTGCTCTGACCTGTCCTACTCTTCCTGTCTGCTCTGACCTGTCCTACCCTTCCTGTCTGCTCTGACCTGTCCTACCCTTCCTGTCTGCTCTGACCTGTCCTACCCTTCCTGCCTGCTCTGGCCTGTCCTATCCTATCCTTCCTGCCTCTCTGGCCTGTCCTATCTATCCTTCCTGCCTGCCTGCTCTGGCATCCTTCTTTCCTCCTGCCTGCTGGCCTGTCCTATCCTATCCTTCCTGCCTGCCTGCCTGCTCTGCCTATCCTTCCTTCCTGCCTGCCTGCTCTGGCCTGTCCTATCCTATCCTTCCTTTCTGCCTCCTGTCTGGCCTGTCCTATCTATCCTCCCTTCCTGTTTGCTCTGACCTGTCCTCCTTCCTGTCTGCTCTGACCTGACCTACTTGACCTGTCCTACCCTTCCTGTCTGCTCTGACCTGTCCTCCTTCCTGTCTGCTCTGACCTGTCCTACCTTCCTGTCTGCTCTGACCTGTCCTACCCTTCCTGTCTGTTGACCTGTCCTACCTTCCTGTCTGTCTGACTGTCCTACCCTTTTTGTCTGTCTGACCTGTCTCTTCTGTCTGTCTGACCTGTCCTACCTTCCTGTCTGTCTGACCTGTCCTCCTTCCTGCTGTCTGGCCTGTCCTACCCTTCCTGCCTGCTCTGGCCTGTAATATCCTTCCTTCCTGTCTGCTCTGACCTGTCCTACCCTTCCTGTCTGCTCTGACCTGTCCTACCCTTCCTGCCTGCTCTGGCCTGTCCTGTCCTATCTTTCCTGCCTACCTGCTCTGGCCTGTCCTGTCCTATCTTTCCTGCCTACCTGCTCTGGCCTGTCCTGTCCTATCTTTCCTGCCTACCTGCCTTGGCCTGTCTGTCCTATCTTTCCTGCCTACCTGCTCTTGGCTGTCCTGTCCTATCTTTCCTGCCTACTGCTCTGGCCTGTCCTGTCCTATCTTTCCTGCCTACCTGCTCTGGCCTGTCCTGTCCTATCTTTCCTGCCTACCTGCTCTGGCCTGTCCTGTCCTATCTTTCCTGCCTACCTGCTCTGGCCTGTCCTGTCCTATCTTTCCTGCTCTACCTGCTCTGGCCTGTCCTGTCCTATCTTTCCTTGCCTACCTGCTCTGGCCTGTCCTGTCCTATCTTTCCTGCCTACCTGCTCTGGCCTGTCCTGTCCTATCTTTCCTGCCTACCTGCTCTGGCCTGTCCTGTCCTATCTTTCCTGCCTACCTGCTCTGGCCTGTCCTGTCCTATCTTTCATGCTACCTGCTCTGGCCTGTCCTGTCCTATCTTTCCTGCCTACCTGCTCTGGCCTGTCTCCTATCTTTCCTGCCTACCTGCTCTGGCCTGTCCTTCTATCTTTCCTGCCTACCTGCTCTGGCCTGTCCTATCTTTCCTGCCTACCTGCTCTGGCCTGTCCTATCTTTCCTGCCTACCTGCTCTGGCCTGTCCTATCTTTCCTGCCTACCTGCTCTGGCCTGTCCTATCTTTCCTGCCTACCTGCTCTGGCCTGTCCTATCCTTCCTGCCTACCTGCTCTGGCCTGTCCTATCCTTCCTGCCTACCTGCTCTGGCCTGTCCTATCCTTCCTGTCTACCTGCTCTGGCCTGTCTATCTATCCTATCCTTCCTGCCTGCCTACCTGCTCTGGCCTGTCCTATCTTTCCTGCCTACCTGCTCTGGCCTACCCTATCTTTCCTGCCTTCCAGCTCTGGCCTGTCCTATCCTTCTTGCCTGCCTGCTCTGGCCTGTCCTATCCTTCCTTCCTGCCTGCCTGCCTGCCTGCTCTGGCCTGTCCTATCCTATCCTTCCTGCCTGCTCTGGCCTGTCCTATCCTATCCTTCCTGCCTGCCTGCTCTGGCCTGTCCTATCTTTCCTGCCTACCTGCTCTGGCCTGTCCTATCTTTCCTGCCTACCTGCTCTGGCCTGTCCTATCTTTCCTGCCTACTGCTCTGGCCTGTCCTATCTTTCCTGCCTACCTGCTCTGGCCTGTCCTATCTTTCCTGCCTACCTGCTCTGGCCTGTCCTATCTTTCCTGCCTACCTGCTCTGGCCTGTCCTATCTTTCCTGCCTACCTGCTCTGGCCTGTCTGCTCTGACCTGTCCTACCCTTCCTGTCTGCTCTGACCTGTCCTACCCTTCCTGTCTGCTCTGACCTGTCCTACCCTTCCTGTCTGCTCTGACCTGTCCTACCCTTCCTGACTGCTCTGACTGTCCTACCCTTCCTGTCTGCTCTGACCTGTCCTACCCTTCCTGTCTGCTCTGACCTGTCCTACCCTTCCTGTCTGCTCTGACCTGTCCTACCCTTCCTGTCTGCTCTGACCTGTCCTACCCTTCCTGTCTGCTCTGACCTGTCCTACCCTTCCTGTCTGCTCTGACCTGTCCTACCCTTCCTGCCTGCTCTGACCTGTCCTACCCTTCCTGCCTGCTCTGACCTGTCCTACCCTTCCTGCCTCTTCTGGCCTGTCCTATCCTTCCTGGCAGCTCTGGCCTGTCCTATCCTTCCTGCCTGCTCTGGCCTGGCCTGGCCTGGCCTGTCCTATCCTTCCTGCCTGCTCTGGCCTGTCCTATCCTTCCTGCCTGCTCTGGCTTGTCCTATCCTTCCTGCCTGCTCTGGCTTGTCCTATCCTGCCTGTTCTACCTTGCTCTACATACCCCAGCCTGTCCTGCTTGCAATGTTTGCATGACCTGTTGTTCTTTACATTATCTGCACTGCCCTGCCAGCTCTGGTCTACATACCCTTCTCCAGCCTGCCCTGTCCTGCCCTATCTTTCCATTTTACCTAGGCATAAACCTATTTTAGACAAACTTATTCTGCTACTGGGTGCAAATGCCTCTGAATATTTCAAGCTGCAGCCTATGCTTGTTTATCACTTGGAAAAACCACAGCATCTTAGAATGAATTTCTACAAAAGTATGTATTTTGGGGTTTGAGTTACGATAGTTTTGAGATACAATAAATCTTCTGGAATGGATTATTATCCTAACTCAAGAAACCACTGCATTGTACAATTTATTGATACTATCATTCACTGACTTGCATTAGTTCAGTAACAGTGAAAGAACATACAGGTTCCACACTGATAAAATTGTGGCAAATGGCTCCTTGACTGCAATACAGCTAACCTGTTGGGTTTAAAGGCATATCAATTGTATGGATGTCACCAAGGCTCTATTCCTCTGCTAGTGACCAGGAAGCCCATATAGCCAACCTGCGTGGCTAATCTGGCACTTACTACCTCCTCTTATATCCCATCCCAGTATTCTATCAGTAATCATAAAGAAAAACTTTTTAGTACACCTCCACAACCTTTTCCTTGGTTTCAAGTTATGGACTCTGTGTTATTGGTAATGTACTAAGAAATCACCTTTTTCTGATTTTATAAATGTGCATGTATTTGTTTTTCTCTAGGTAGTAGGTTGGTAGACAGCAACCGCCCAGGGAGGTACTACAGTTCTACCAAGTGAGTGTAAAACGAAAGCCTGTAATTGTTTTACATGATGGTAGGATTGCTGGCGTCTTTTTTTCTGTCTCATAAACATGCAAGATTTCAGGTACATCTTGCTACTTCTACTTACACTTAGGTCACACTACACATGCATGTACAAGCATATATATACACACCCCTCTGGGTTTTCTTCTGTTTTCTTATTAGTTCTTGTTTATTTCCTCTTATCTCCATAGGGAAAAGGACAGAATTCTTCCTCCGTAAGCCATGCGTGTCATAAGAGGTGACTAAAATGTCAGGAGCAAGGGGGGTAGTAACCCCTTCTCCTGTATACATTACTAAAGTCAAAAAGAGAATCTTTTGTTTTTCTTTTTTGGGCCACCCTGCTTTGGTGGGATATGGCCGTTTTGTTGAAAGAAAAAGAATGTGTTTTTCTGTGTGGAAGGAGAATTAAGTATGACCTTACTTTTGTCCATATGATTTGAAGAATATTGAGGTTATTCCCAATATTTGTCCAGGTCCTTCAGTAAAGTATTCAACAATTTTCTTCTTGAGGGCATCCTGTTCCTCCCTACTCATTTCTTGTGGATGGATCTGTTAATGAAAAATTAAATTTAAACATGTCAGACAAAACAATAACAAAAGAAGCCTCAATCCACCTATACACCAGCTACACAAGAGGACATTTACCACATGACTTATTTCATTCTTAACTGCTTCCCATGATTTCTCAACTAAATCTCTTTTTGAAAATATTTATTATAAGCAAAATTTGCGGACAGACTCGCCCAGTTTAATTTTCTCTCCTTTTATACTTTCTCACATTCTTAACTGGGGGTAGGACTATCATCATTGGTGAAAAAATTGACAATGCCATCTGATTCTTTTAACATGTTAACATTACAAAAGTGCTTAAAAATTACAAAATTTACACCACCTCACAACTGTGAGGGTTACTCAGTTACAATCATACATACAAGAAGATCATGTGAGTGAGTCTACTGACTCCCTCAGTGTGCTGCCAGCTTATACAAAGTTGTCACTGAACTCCTGAAATATCTGCTGTTTTCTAGAAATTTTCAGTTATTGTTGGTCTCAGACTGTCTTGTGCTTCAATTATGGCCAGCACATCGCATCAAAGCATTGTTTGACAGTTTTACCAAGACTTTGGCTTCCCTGCTTTCCACTAGATTTGTCTTGTACTCCTTCAGTATCACAGTTTGTTGAGGTTGTGTGCTGACTGGGAACCTGACTCTCAGTATTTTCAAAATAAATATTATCATGAGTGTCCTATCTATTCTAAGTGCTTTATGTCACTGCCAGCAGGTTAGATGTTTGACTATGAGGTCAGGAAACAGACTAGATGTTTCACCCCTGCTATCTTTCCTGCTATGAAAGGAGCAATAAGCACTGAACAATATTCCTCACGTAAGTGCTTAAGTGATCTGAGAAATGTCATCTTCATACCTTCCTGTTTTGAAAGTTTTCAATCAAACCTGTCATTTACCTGGTCTTTAACCCTTTGAGGGTCCAAGTCGTAGTTCTACGACATGAGCTCAGCTCACCCAGATAAGCTGTGAGTGGGAAATTTGGGCCTAGATACGAGAGAATGATCCATGTGTAAGTGTGCACCATATAAGACAAATCCTGCAGCACGCAGTGCATGAGAAAAAAAAAATGACTGTTTGGATTAAATTACCGACTTTGCAGTGTATTTTTGTATGGTTTTTACAGTTGTAGTTACAGTTTTTTGGTCGCATTTGATAGAATGGAAGATATATTACAGAAATAGAGATGATTTTGAAATTGAGCTCAAAGTAACAGAAATGTTAGATTTTTGCCGATGTTCAAGAGTAAACAAATGACGTCACGCGTCTAATACACATCAACTGGTGGGTCTAATATACGTTCATGAATGCGCTGATATTATTTATACAATTATTACAATATTGCATAACAGTAAATCTTCTATTTTTTTTTGGAAGAATAAAAATTCTTTATGTAAGTCAAAAATCAAAATGGAATTCATCTGTAAAGCCTGGAAGTGTACTAATTAACAGAAGTAATGTTATTTTAGTGCAAGGAATGCCTACATTGTTTATTCTGGACCCTATTTTGAAATTGGAATATTTTGAACTGTGTGGAATTGGCCAAATTACCAATTTCTGATCACTTTACTGGGTAGTTGAAATAGTTGATTGGGCAGTTTCTTGTGCTCAATCGATAAAATAGGAAGTAATTCTAGTGAAATAGCTAAGAATTTGGTCGATTGGAATAATGTAATTGGCCTAAAATAGGAGTCAAAGTGGGCAAAATTGCCAATGCGTAAATATCGCTGACGCAGTAAAATTTCCGATAGTGTAATTTCGTCAATTTTCCATCAAATTTCGTCCTTTTTGTTTTATTACCGTCAGAAAAAGGTTCTCTACCATTTCATAAGAAAAAAGAAAAAAAAATTGGAAAATTCTTGGACCCTGTGGACAAGACATAGATCTACAGCTTGGACCTTCAAAGGGTTAATGCATTTCCCTTATTTTGTTGTTTATGGGATGATACGACTGCTCATTACAACTGCTGGTGCTATCTGCCTGCACTAACCTAGCAGTAAAACGTGGTGTGGTGCTCATTACTCCCACATCTTACCCATGTTCATGTTTTGTTTTGGGGTGTCCATGATTACTCTCATGTCCTGCCAGTGTCTGTTAGGAATCAATGTGTTCATGCTCTCGAGACTCAGTTGATGACACATCTGTTTTCCAGAGTTTTTGATCCTGATGATCATACTGTCACTCTTGAATATAAGCTTCAGTATTTTTTCTTCGTCGTTGTTAAATTTATAGCTTGATGAGAAAGCGTTTGTGAATTTCTTTAAAGAACATGTACTGAAGAATAATAAAATCCCAAATTATCATCACCACAACAAAAATGTAATTTACACAATAGTATTAACCCTTTCAGGTTTTCTGACGTACTAGTACGTCTTACGCACCAGGGTGTTTGACGTACTAGTACGCATAAATTCTAGCGCCCTTAAATCAAGCGGGAAAAGGCTGGTAGGCCTAGATGTGAGAGAATGGGCCTGTGCGGTCAGTGTGCGCAGTATAAAAAAAAATCCTGCAGCACACAGTGCATGAGGAAAAAAAACTGACCATGTGTTTGGTTTAAAACAGCAACTTTGCAGTCTATTTTCATATGGTATTTATGGTTGTAATCTCATTTTCTTGGTCTCATTTGATAGAATGGAAGATATATTACAGAAATAGAGATAATTTTGAATGGTTTCACGATGACAAGTATACCTTGAAATTGAGCGCAAAGTAGTGAAAATGTTCGATTTTTGCCGATGTTCAAGAGTAAACAAATCACACCACGTGTCCAATACACATCAACTGACGTGTCTTATATTCTTGCACAAGTGCGCTGATATTATTTATACTGTTTTTACAATGATGCAGTAGTATACATAACAGAAAATCTATTTTTTGAGAATAAAAATTAAAAATGGAAAGCAAAAGTAATGTAAGAGGGGCATGGAGACGTGACTAATGAACAGATAAAATGTTATTTTAGTGCCAGGAATGTCTTTCTTGTTTATTCTGGGCCCTATTTTGAAATTGGAATCTTTTGAAATTTGTGTGAAATTGGCCAAATTGCCAATTTCTGACCACTTTATTGGGTAGTTGAAATTGGTAAATTGGCAGTTTCTTGTACTCACTTGATAGAACAAATGGAATTCTATAAAAATAGCTATAATTTTAGTAGACAGACGTTGGAATTGGCCGAAAATAGGGCTCAAAGTGGGTGAAATCGCCGATGCGTAAATATCGTCGATCCCGCTAACTTTGCGAGAGCATAATTCCGTTAATTTTTCACCAAATTTCATACTTTTGGTGTCATTATGATTGGAAAAAGATGCTCTATCATTTCATAAGAATTTCCCCCCCCCCCCCCAAAATGTTTCGACCCTGAAAAAGAGTTAAGGGTTTTCACTTTGCTCACCATGTACATGCAGAAAAGATTCACAAATAAAATAAGTGGATTTTTTTGTTTTTATTTTCACTAGTAATTATAGAAGCACCCATTAGTGTTATATGGTGATTATCTCTAGTTCTCAACAAACTACTGTACATACAATCATAGAAAATACACTCATGGTACTCCCAAATAAAAAACATACACCTACCATCCAACTTACGACCAAGCTTGGTTCCGACCAACCGGTCATAAGTCAAAATGGACGTAAGTTGAACCTTAGAAAATTGCCGATAGGGATACTTCAAAAATTAAATCATAATCTTGCAAAGCAATCATTCTTTTATGTCTGTTGTGGAAATCACTTCAATCTGTTCATTATTATTGATTGGTTTTCACAAAATAGGAGAATAACTTACTTCCAAGATAATAGCCGAAAACGCGCGCAAACCCCAAGTTCTCGGAAAATTTTATCCCCCCCCCCCAAAAAAAATCCCTTATTTTTCAGTGTTTCGTAAACTACAAGTGTCTATTACAGTTTGCCCTCATGCTAGATCCGTTTTCTCTCATAAGTGACGAAAGAAGGGACTTCGTGGTGGCCACGAAGTCCCTTTCCTATATGCGCAGCAGGCCTTCATATGCTAGATAATGTTTATTCTGGCATAATTTTTGTTTCTATGCACTGATATTTCACCTTATGTCATAATAGATCAATTGTGATAGGTAAATAAGCCTTATTGTTGATATTAGCGTAAGAATAGAACATTTTGTCGGCTGCTCACTCTTGCTTGTGTCAGCACTTCTACCCAGTTCTATCACAATTATTGTAATGATTTTATTTTATTATTTTTGTATTTCATTTTTTACTTTACTTTTTATGCTGTTAGTACTGTATATTATACTGTAAGGTTTAGGAGAAACACTGTGCAAAACACAGATAGTTGTTTATTTCCAAGAACATTTGCATACAAAACAATGTGTTTGAATGAGAAAGGTTACAAAAACTATGGTTTGAGTAGCATAAAAAATAAGTTGGGCAAATGTATATGGATGGATTTGAGAAGGCATGTTTCAGTGTCCCTTCTCTATTCCATAAGAACTTAAAGGAGGAACACTGCAGCAGGCCTGTTGGCCCAAACTGAGAATGTCCTATTTTTTATGCTACCCAAGCCATAGCTTTTGTAACCTTTCAAACCAGGTAAGAACCAGAAATAATGGATTTACGTTGGATAAATTTAGATTTAGAAAGGATATAGGTAAGTACTTGTAATTTTTTTACATGATGGTAGGATTGCTGGTGTCTTTTTTCTGTCTCATAAACATGCAAGATTTCAGGCATGTCTTGTTACTTCTACTTACACTTAGGTCAATTTACACATTCATGTACAACCATATATATACACACCCCTCTGGGTTTTCTTCTATTTTCTTACTAGTTCTTGTTCTTATTTCCTCTTATCTCCATGGGAAAGTGGAACAGAATTCTTCCTCTGTAAGCCATGCGTGTCGTAAGAGTCGACTAAAATGCCGGGAGCAAGGGGCTAGTAACCCCTTCTCCTGTATACATTACTAAAGTTAAAAAGAGAAACTTTTGTTTTTCTCTTTGGGCCACCCCGCCTTGGTGGGAAGCGGCCGATTTGTTGAAAGAAGAAGAAGGTAAGTACTGGTTTTCAAACAGAGCTGTGGATGCGTGGAACAATCTTCTGAGTAGAGTGATCGAGGCTAGGAACTAGGGAAGCTTTAAAAAGAGATTGGACAAATATATGAGTGGGAGGGGCTGGGTTTGATTGGAGATGTGGGAACAGGAGTAAATTCTTGGGTAGCTTTGGGTAGGGGTAGTTTTGACAAGGACCTGCCTTGTATGGGCCAGTAGGCCTTCTGAAGTTTCTCTCCATTCTTATGTACCAGCTGACTTTTCCACCACTTGTATAACTACTACCTCTACTTGTGTGGGCAAAACGTTGCCAATAAAGGATCACATTATACTGCTTATGTGTTTATTTTTCCAAGCCTGTGTGGTGCGTTGCCACAAGTAGCGGTCAAATATCATACGGCGGTATGCATCTGGCAGCCCTGCTGTCAGACACACGGTCGTAAGTCAAGTAGTCGTATGTTGCTCAAGATGTAAGTAGGATGGTAGGTGTACTTTATTTTTTTGCAAATTACCACTAAAATGTTAGGGAGGAAACTTTGTAAACATGCATGTACAATGTTTATTACTGGTATGTTCAATTAATCTTAGGTAAGGTTTCAGTCAGCCAACAATGGTGTGCTTAACTAGGGCTTTCCATATGTACTTTTAAAATGCCATCCAGTTTTGTTAAATATATTTACAGCGGACCCTCGGTTTTCGTGATTAATCAGTTCCAGAGTGTCTGACGAAACCCGAAAATGACGAAAACCGAAATAATATTTCCCATAAGAAATAATGAAAATCCAATTAATCTGTTCCAGAGGGAGACAAGTTTGTTGTTTGGAGACATGACAAAAAGCTTCAATATGACACTAAGATCAACTCTACGGCTTATTTATCTATCCCAATTCATCTAATATTACATAATAAACAATATTAATAACATAGAAACATGATATATACTCTAGAATGAATAAAATATGTCATTACGTATGTGACGAGTGGTGGTGGTGGTGGTGTTGTTGGGTTTATCAGGGCCACTGACAGCATAAGCAGAATAGTGGTGGTGGCCACTAGTCACACCGAAACAATGTACGTAATTTATAAATAAAAAATATTTACACTTATCTTGGAAGAGATGCTGGCAGAGGGCAGCGCATGTTGTCAGTGGCCCTATATACCTCCAACAACATTGGAGTTAGTTTTGTGTAGTCCTTTTTCTATCGCTTAGTCACTTAATTTACTTGCTACACTGCTAATACTAAACTTATCGCTGGCTGGCGTTATAGCCTTTATCGACTCCTGCTGCTGCTTTAGTATCGTACATATCGTAGAATCACTGAAGGTACATTCTCCCCACTCTCTTCCTCCTCCACTTTGGTACGAGTTCTTTCTTGAATTCTATTGTGTTTCTCACCTTTACCATAGGGCTGGCACTAGGAGCTTTCTTTGGGCCCATGGTGGCTTATTTAGCGGACACACACAATAAACAAGTGCAAAAAACAATGGATTATTACGAAATGTTTCGTATGACCTCGCAGGGTAATGTTCACTCACCGAGAAACAATGCCACACTGACTCAGAATGATGTGTGGGAGGCTTTGTGTGCGCACGGGCACTCGGACGTGTTCCGTACAACCGACGAAACCAAAGGGAATTAACGTAAACATAGACTATATTTTGACGAAAAAAGTCGGCGATAACAGAAAATAATGAAATCAGAGTGTAACAAAAACAGAGGGCCCACTGTACAGTGGAACCTCGGCTTACAAACGCCCCACCATGCAAACTTTCCAGGATACGAACTGTCATTCAGTTGATTTTTTGCTTCTGGATACGGACGAAATTTCAGGATGTGTACTTCCCCCTCAAGAGAGGTTCCTTAAATAAATAAAATATTTATTTCTTTACAAAAGTTACAATGTGTGTTTACATATAATAATAGTATGATTGAAGCAAAGAAAGCCACTATCATAAAAATAATAATAATATAATATACAGTGGTCCCTCGACTAGCGATGATTCCATATAACGAGCAATTTGTGTAACAAGTGCTTTTTTTCGCTAAATATTTCCCTCATGTAGCGACCATTCCCTCGTGTAGCGGCCCTTACCAGACCTGTCCGCCTGCCCCGCGCAGGACGCCAGTCTAGCGCTGTTTACCACTAGAGAACATTACCCAGCACGCTCTTCCAAATATTCACAATACTACTTTTGTTGTGTTTATTGCTGGTTAAGTGATTGTCACTGTGAAATAAGTCACCCTGGGTCCAAAGAAGCTTCCTAGTGGCACCCCTTTAGTAAAGAGTGAGAAACACCATCGAACTAAAGAAGGAGATAGTTGAAAAATATGAGTGGTATACGTGTGAGTGAGCTTGCCAGGATGTACAAGAAAAACACATCTACTATCACCACTATCCTGGCAGAGAGAAATGAAATCAAGGAAGCTAATGTTGCAAAAGGGGTTGATATGTTAACGAAAAATAGATCGAAAACAGTGGATGAGGTTGAGAAGTTGTTGGGGTTGTGGATCAATGAAAAACAGATAGCGGGTGATAGTATTTCCAGGGCGATAATTTGTGAAAAGGCAAGGAAGTTACATGCAGATCTTGTCAAGACAATGCCAGGAACCAGTGGTCAAGGGAGTGATTTTAAAGCCAGCAAAGGCTGGTTTGAGAGGTTTAAGAAACGTAGTGGCATACACAGTGTTGTGAGGCATGGTGAGGCAGCCAGCTCAGACAAACGTGCAGCTAAAAAGTTTGAGAGTGAATTTAAGGGGTTTGTAGAGGCTGAAGAATTCCTCCCCCAACAAGTGTTTAATTGTGATGAAACAGGCCTGTTTTGGAAGAAAATGCCCAACAGGACCTTCATTACTCAGGAGGAAAAGGCACTGCCAGGACACAAGCCTATGAAAGACAGGCTAACTCTTATGCTTTGTGCCAATGCCAGTGGTGATTTTAAAGTGAAGCCTTTACTGGTGTATCACGCAGAAAATCCCAGAGCCTTCAAGAAACACAATGTTAACAAGAATAATTTGTGTGTGTATTGGAAGGCTAACACTAATGCATGGGTCACTAAGGACTTTTTCGTGGAATGGTTGACTGGAGTGTTTGGCCCTAGTGTGAAGAAATACCTCCTGGAAAAGAAATTGCCACTCAAATGCCTCCTGGTACTGGACAATGCTCCTACTCATCCTCACAACTTGGGAGACTATTTGTGTGAGGACTTCAATTTCATCACAGTGAAGTTCTTGCTTCCTAACACCACTCCTCTCATCCAGCCCATGGACCAGCAGGTCATTGCAAACTTCAAGAAACTGTACACCAAAGCAATGTTTCAAAGGTGCTTTGACGTAACCTCAGCCTCTGCATTGACCCTAAGAGAGTTCTGGAAAGATCACTTCAATATCGTCCATTGCATAGGCCTTATAGGTAAGGCTTGGGAGGAAGTGACTTCCAGGACTTTGAACTCTGCTTGGAGACCACTGTGGCCGGATTGTGTTGAAAAGAGGGATTTTGAAGGATTTGAGGCTGGCCTTGACCCTGACGACCCTGTGCCTGTTGTGCACTCTATTGTGGCATTGGGGAACAGCCTGGGGTTGGAGGCGAGTGGTGACGATGTGGAAGAGTTGGTGGAGGAGCACAGAGTAGACCTAACCACTGAAGAGCTGAGAGAGCTTCATCAGGAACAGCAACAGATGACATTTAAGGAAATTGATTCAGAGGAGGAGGCTGGACAGGGTGAGGTAGTAACTTCTTCAGAGATGTGTTCTATGTGGACTAAGGTGCAGACATTTGTTGAAAAACACCCCCCTGCGCAAGCTGAAGCAAACCACATCTGCAACATGTTCAGTGACAGAATCTTGCCCCACTTCAGAAAAATGTTGAAGAGTCGCCAGAAACAAGAGGACTGTGGACAGTTATTTTTCGAGGCAGTGATCCAGTGACTCTCAAGCTGATCCTAGTGGCATTAAAAGAAAAAGAAGGGAAGTAACCCCAGATAAGGACTTGTTACCTGAAGTCTTTATGGAGCATGATTCCCCTTCCAAACACTAACACCCTGCCCCTGTCGTCCTCCCTATCTTCCAGATGCCTGCAACTCTCTTCAATAAAGGTAAATAAATGTTATTTATTAATCTGTTTTATTATTTAGTGTATTTTGTGTATGTAGAACTATAATTAAAATGTATTTTTTTGTGAATATTTAATTGTATTTACATTATTTCTTATGGGAAATAAGGTTTCGAATTACGAGAAATTTGTGTTAAGGCCTAGCTCCTGGAACGGATTAAGATCGTTAATCGAGGGACCACTGTAAATATAATATATAATAATAATATAATAATAATAATATAATATTATATAGTGCTGGGGTGGTTGGTATTTTTGTTTAATAAATGTATGAAAGCCTAGGTAGTAGGTTGGTAGACAGCAACCGCCCAGGGAGGTACTACCGTCCTGCCAAGTGAGTGTAAAACGAAAGCCTGTAATTGTTTTACATGATGGTAGGATTGCTGGTGCCTTTTTCTGTCTCAAACATGCAAGATTTCAGGTACATCTTGCTACTTCTACTTACACTTAGGTCACACTACACATTCATGTACAAGCATATATATACACACCCCTCTGGGTTTTCTTCTATTTTCTTACTAGTTCTTGTTCTTATTTCCTCTTATCTCCATGGGGAAGTGGAACAGAATTCTTCCTCCGTAAGCCATGCGTGTCGTAAGAGGCGCCTAAAATGCCTGGAGCAAGGGGCTAGTAACCCCTTCTCCTGAATAAATTACTAAATGTTAAAGGAGAAACTTTTGTTTTTCCTTTTGGGCCACCCTGCCTCGGTGGGAAACGGCTGACGTGTTGAAAGGAAAGGAAATGTATGAAAGAGGGGAAGGTACCTAGGGATTGGCAGAGAGCATGTATAGTTCCTTTATATAAAGGGAAGGGGGATAAAAGAGTGTAAAAATTATAGGGGAAGAAGTTTACTGAGTATACCAGGTAAAGTGTATGGCAGGGTTATTATTGAAAGAACTAGAGGTAAGACAGAGAGTAGGATTGCAGATGAGCAAGGAGGCTTTAGAGTGGGTAGGGGATGTGTAGATCAAGTGTTTACAGTGAAGCATGTATGTGAACAGTATTTAGATAAAAGGTAGAGAAGTTTTCATTGCATTTATGGATTTGGAAAAGGCATATGATAGAGTGGATAGGGGAGCAATTTGGCAAATGTTGCAAGTGTATGGAATAGGTAGTAAGTTACTGAAGGCTGTAAAGAGTTTTTATGAGGATAGTGAGGCTCAGGTTAGGGTGTGTAGGAGAGGGAGAATACTTCCCAGTAAAAGTAGGTCTTAGACAGGGATGTGTAATGTCACCATGGTTGTTTAATATATTTATAGATGGGGTTGTAAAAGAAGTAAATGCTAGGGTGTTGGGGAGAGGGGTGGGATTAAATTATGGGGAATTAAATGCAAAATGGGAGTTGACACAGGTACTTTTTGCTGATGATACTGTGCTTATGGGAGATTCTAAAGAAAAGTTGCAAAGGCTAGTGGACGAGTTTGGGAGAGTGTGTAAAGGTAGAAAGTTGAAAGTGAACATAGATAAGAGTAAGGTGATGAGGGTATCAAACTATTTAAAGAAAGAAAAATTGGATATCACATTGGAGAGGGATTATGGAAGAAGTAAATGTTTTCAGATATTTGGGAGTTGACGTGTTAGCGGATGGGTTTATGAAGGATGAGGTTAACCATAGAATTGATGAAGGAAAAAAGGTGAGTGGTGCGTTGAGGTATCTGTGGAGACAAAAAACTTTATCCATGGAGGCAAAGAAGGGAATGTACGAAAGTATAGTGGTACCAACACTCTTATATGGGTGTGAAGCATGGGTTCCAAATGCTGCAGCGAGGAGGAGGCTGGAGGCAGTGGAGATGTCCTGTCTAAAGGCAATGTGTGGTGTAAATATTATGCAGAAAAATTGGAATGTGGAAATTAGGAGAAGGTGTGGAGTTACTAAAAGTATTTGTCAGAGGGCTGAAGAGGGGTTGTTGAGGTGGTTTGGTTATTTAGAGAGAATGGATCAAAGTAGAATGACTTGGAGAGCGTATAAATCTGTAGGGGAAGGAAGGCGGGGTAGGGTTCGTCCTAGAAAAGGTTGGAGGGAGGGGGTAAAGGAGGTTTTGTGGGCGAGGGGCTTGGACTTCCAGCAAGCATGTGTGAGCGTGTTAGATAGGAGTGAATGGAGACGAATAGTTTTTGGGACATGACGATCTGTTGGAGTGTGAGCAGGGTAACATTTTGTGAAGGGATTCAGGGAAACCAGTTAATTGATTTAGTTGGATTTGAGTCCTGGAAATGGGAAGTACAATGCCTGCACTTTAAAGGAGGGGTCTGGGATAGTGACAGCTGGGAGGGACTATTCTCAACTGTCGTATCTGAGCACCTCTGCAAAGACAGTGATTATGTATGAGTGTGGTGAAAGTGTTGTATAATGAAAGTATTTTCTTTTTGGGGATTTTCTTTCTTTTTGGGTCACCCTGCCTTGGTGGGAGACGGCCGACTTGTTGGAAAAAAAAAAAAATATATATAATAATATTGTACTATAATAATAATTATAATAAAAGACTGCTTTGAAAGGCCATCACTAGATGACAGTGAATACCACAACAATGCGGGAGCGGTTATGGCCGCCTCCACTTGTCACATAATTACATATTTTATTCATTCTAGAGTATATATCAGGTTTCTATGTTATTTATATTGTTTATTATGTCATATTAGATCAGTTGTGATAGATAAGCTTTAGAGTTGATATTGGCGTTATATTGAAGTGTATTTTTCCTGCCTCTGAGAGCAGGAATTCCGCCGAGACGGATTACATGGCTTTTCAATTACAGTGGACCCTCGGTTAACAAATACCCCGGAAATCGTGCAATTATGTAAGTATAATTTTGTAAGTTCTTGTGGAAGTGTATTTTTGGGGGTCTGAAATATACTAACCTACGTGAAATTTTTCCTTAAGGGAGTAAATTCGTTCGGTAATGGCACTTGAGCAGACTTCAGGAGTGAAGTTTTTACGAAACTCGGGGGTCCACTGTAATTTAAATGAGGAAAATTGACTCGGCATATGAACAAATCAAGATACGAACAAGGTCACGGAACGGATTAAGTTCGTAAGCCGAGGTTCCACTGTATCGCATGGAAATTATTATTTTTTTATTTTTTTTTTATTAACACATCGGCCGATTCCCATCAAGGCAGGGTGGCCCGAAAAAGAAAAACTTTCATCATCATTCACTCCATCACTGTCTTGCCAGAGGGGTGCTTTACACTACAGTTATAAAACTGCAACATTAACACCCCTCCTTCAGAGTGCCGGCACTGTACTTCCCATCTCCAGAACTCAAGTCCGGCCTGCCGGTTTCCTGAATCCCTTCATAAATGTTACTTTGCTCACACTCCAACAGCACGTCAAGTATTAAAAACCATGTGCCTCCATTCACTCCTATCAAATACACTCACACATGCTTGCTGGAAGTCCAAGCCCCTCGCACACAAAACCTCCTTTACCCCCTACCTCCAACCTTTCTTAGGCCGACCCCTACCCCGCCTTCCCTCCACTACAGATTTATACACTCTCGAAGTCACTCTGTCTCATTCCATTCTCTCTACATGTCCAAACCACCTCAACAACCCCTCCTCAGCTCTCTGGACAATCGTTTTGGTAATCCCGCACATCCTCCTAATTTCCAAACTCCGAATTCTCTGCATTATATTCACACCACACATTGACCTCAGACATGACATCTCCACTGCCTCCAGCCTTCTCCTCGTTGCAACATTCATCACCCATGCTTCACACCCATATAAGAGCGTTGGTATAACTATACTCTCATACATTCCCCTCTTTACTTCCATGGACAAAGTTCTTTGTCTCCACAGACTCCGAAGTGCTCCACTCACCCTTTTCCCCTCATCAATTCTATGATTCACCTCATTCTTCATAGACCCATCTGCTGACATGTCCACTCCCAAATATCTGAATACATTCACCTCCTCCATACTCCCTCCAATCTGATATCCAATCTTTCATCACCTATTCTTTTTGTTATCCTCATCACCTTACTCTTTCTTATATTCACTTTCAATTTTCTTCTTTTACACACCCTACCAAATTCATCCACCAACCTCTGCAACTTCTCTTCAGAATCTCCCAAAAGCACAGTGCCATCAGCAAAAAGCAACTGTGACAACTCCCACTTTGTATTTGCTTCTTTATCTTTTAGTCCCACACCTCTTGCCAAGACCCTCGCATTCACTTCTCTTACAACCCCATCTATAAATATATTGAACAACCACGGTGACATCACACATCCTTGTCTAAGGCCCACTTTTACTGGGAAATAGTCCCCTTCCCTCCTACACACTCTAACCTGAGCCTCACTATCCTCATAAAAACTCGTCACTGCTTTCAGTAACCTTCCTCCTATTCCATACACCTGCAACATCTGCCACATTGCCCCCCTATCTACCCTATCATATGCCTTTTCCAAATCCATAAATGCCACAAAAACATCTTTACCTTTATCCAAATACTGTTCACCTATATGTTTCACTGTAAACACTTGGTCTACACACCCCCTACCTTTCCTAAAGCCCCCTTGTTCATCTGCTATCCTGCTTTCTGTCTTACTCCTAATTCTTTCAATAATAACTCTACCATACACTTTACCAGGTACACTCAACAGACTTATTCCCCTATAATTTTTGCACTCTTTTGTCCCGTTTGCCTTTATACAAAGGAACAATACACGCTCTCTGCCAATCCCTAGGTACCTTACCCTCTTCCATACATTTATTAAATAATAGCACCAACCACTCCAAAACTATATCCCCACCTGCTTTTAACATTTCTATCTTTATCCCATCAATCCCAGCTGCCTTACCCCCTTTCATTCTACCCACTGCCTCACGAACTTCCCCTACACCCACAACTGGCTCTTCCACACTCCTACAAGATGTTATTCCTCCTTGCCCTACACACGAAATCACAGCTTCCCTGTCTTCATCAACATTTAACAACTCCTCAAAATATTCTCTCCATCTTCCCGATACCTCTAGCTCTCCATTTAATAACTCTCCTCTCCTATTTTTAACTGTCAAATCCATTTGTTCTCTAGGCTTCCTCAACTTATTATTAATATTATTAGTACAGTATAAAAATCTAAAGGATACTAACCACAGGCACAATGAGAATGTCTTTATTCCTTGTTGTCCTGACATTCAGCTGACGCCAAACACCTTCATGTGAAAATGGGCTGTATGGAGCGAGTCCTGAGTCTCTCACAAATTTCTCAAATTCCTGTATGGGTAAAAGTTGCAAAAACATTATCAATTATTGTTAAAACAAATTCAAGTAACATTGCGGAAATTGTGAATCATAATTTTAGTTTTAATTAGACTTGGTTTAATCCCACACATGTTATCCTACACCAATCATTTTCCATCATGGTAGTGAAAAAAAAAAAAAAAAAAAAAAAAGGAAACATTCTCTATCATTCATTAAATAGTTATTTTTGCCAGAAACAATGAACCACAACATCCCCACGACTGTAGAATACAGGAACTGGACCCCGTACCTCCAGGATTGATCGGTTAACCTGAATGCTTTCATAAATGTTCATTTTTATTTTTTTTCAACAAGTCGGCCGTCTCCCACCGAGGCAGGGTGACCCAAAAAGAAAGAAAATCCCCAAAAAGAAAATACTTTCATCATCATTCAACACTTTCACCACACTCATACATAATCACTGTCTTTGCAGAGGAGCTCAGATACGACAGCTGAGAAAAGTCCCTCCCAGCTGTCACTATCTCAGACCCCTCCTTTAAAGTGCAGGCATTGTATTTCCCATTTCCAGGACTGAAGTCCAATTAAATCAATTAACTGGTTTCCCTGAATCCCTTCACAAAATGTTACCCTGCTCACACTCCAACAGATCGTCATGTCCCAAAAACCATTCGTCTCCATTCACTCCTATCTAACACGCTCACACATGCTTGCTGTAAGTCCAAGCCCCTCGCCCACAAAACCTCCTTTACCCCTTCCCTCCAACCTTTTCTAGGACGACCCTACCCCGCCTTCCTTCCCTACAGATTTATACGCTCTCCAAGTCATTCTACTTTGATCCATTCTCTCTAAATGACCAAACCACCTCAACAACCCCTCTTCAGCCCTCTGACAAATACTTTTAGTAACTCCACACCTTCTCCTAATTTCCACATTCCGAATTTTCTGCATAATATTTACACCACACATTGCCCTTAGACAGGACATCTCCACTGCCTCCAGCCTCCTCCTCGCTGCAGCATTTGCAACCCATGCTTCACACCCATATAAGAGTGTTGGTACCACTATACTTTCGTACATTCCCTTCTTTGCCTCCATGGATAACGTTTTTGTCTCCACAGATACCTCAATGCACCACTCACCTTTTTCCTTCATCAATTCTATGGTTAACCTCATCCTTCATAAACCCATCCGCTGACACATCAACACCCAAATATCTGAAAACATTTACTTCTTCCATAATCCTCTCTCCAATGTGATATCCAATTTTTCTTTATTTAAATCGTTTGATACCCTCATCACCTTACTCTTATCTACGTTCACTTTTAACTTTCTCCTTTACACACACTCCCAAACTCGTCCACTAACCTTTGCAACTTTTCTTTAGAATCTCCCATAAGCACAGTATCATCAGCAAAAAGTAACTGTGTCAACTCCCATTTTGCATTTAATTCTCCATAATTTAATCCCACCCCTCTCCCCAACACCCTAGCATTTACTTCTTTTACAACCCCATCTATAAATATATTAAACAACCATGGTGACATTACACATCCCTGTCTAAGACCTACTTTTACCGGGAAGTAATCTCCCTCTCCTACACACCCTAACCTGAGCTTCACTATCCTCATAAAAACTCTTTACAGCCTTCAGTAACTTACTACCTATTCCATACACTTGCAACATTTGCCACATTGCTCCCTATCCACTCTATCATATGCCTTTTCTAAATCCATAAATGCAATAAAACGTCTCTACCTTTATCTAAGTACTGTTCACATATATGCTTCACTGTAAACACTTGATCTACACATCCCTACCCACTCTAAAGCCTCCTTGCTCATCTGCAATCCTACTCTCTGTCTTACCTCTAATTCTTTCAATAATAACCCTGCCATACACTTTACCTGGTATACTCAGTAAACTTATTCCCCTATAATTTTTACACTCTCTTTTATCCCTTCCCTTTATATAAAGGAACTATACATGCTCTCTGCCAATCCCTAGGTACCTTCCCTCTTTCATACATTTATTAAACAAAAATACCAACCACTCCAGCACTATATCCCCCTGCTTTTAACATTTCTGTCATGATTCCGTCAATTCCAGCTGCTTTACCCCTTTCATTCTACGTAATGCCTCACGCACCTCCCCACACTCACATCCTGCTCTTCTTCACTCCTAAACAATGTTGTACCTCCCTGTCCAGTACATGAAATTACCGCCTCCCTTTTTTCATCGACATTTAAAAGTTCCTCAAAATATTCCCGCCATCTACCCAATACCTCCAGCTCCCCATCTACTAACCCCCCTACTCTGTTTTTAACAGACAAATCCATTCGTTCCCTAGGCTTTCTTACCTTGTTTATCTCACTCCAAAATTTTTCTTGTTTTCAGCAAAATTTCTTGACAGAGCCTCTCCCATTCTTTCATCCGCTCTTCTTTTGCACTCTCTCACCACTCTCTTCACCTTTCTTTTACTTTCCATATACTCTGCTCTTCTATTAACACTTCTGTTTTGTAAAACCTCTCATAAGCTACCTTTTCTCTTTTATCACACCCTTTACTTCTTCATTCCACCACTCACTCTTTCCTCCTGCACCCACCCTCCTATAGCCACAAACTTCTGCCCCACATTCTAATACTGCATTTTTAAAACTATCCCAACTCTCTTCAACCCCCCCACTACTCCTACTTGCACTAGCCCACCTTTCTGCCAATAGTTGCTTATATCTCACCCTAACTTCCTCCTCCCTTAGTTTATACACTTTTACCTCTCTCTTACTTGCTGTTGCCATTTTCTTTTGTCCCATCTCCCTTTTTACTCTAACTGTAGCTACAACCAAATAATGATCTGATATATCCGTTGCCCCTCTATAAACATGTACATCCTGAAGCCTACTCATCAACCTTTTATCCACCAATACATAATCCAACAAACGACTTTCCTTACGTGCTATATCATACCTTGTATATTTATTTATCCTCTTTTTCTTAAAATATGTATTACTTATTACCAAACCTCTTTCTACACATAGCTCAATTAATGGTTCCCCATTTACATTTACCCCTGGCACCCCAAATTTACCTACTACTCCATCCTCAACATTTTTACCCACTTTAGCATTAAGATCCCCAACCACAATTACTCTCTCACTTGGTTCAAAACTCCCACACTCACTCAACATTTCCCAAAATCTCTCTCTCCTCTACACTTCTCTCTTCTCCAGGTGCATAAACACTTACTATAACCCACTTTTCACATCCAACCTTTATTTTACTCCACATAATCCTTGAATTTATACATTTATATTCCTTCTTTACCTGCCATAACTGATTATTCAACATTATTGCCACTCCTTCTTTAGCTCTAACTCTATTTGAAACCCCTGATCTAATCCCATTTATTTCTCCCCACTGAAACTCTCCTACCCCCTTCAGCTTTGTCTCACTTAAAGCCAGGACATCCAGCTTCTTTTCATTCATAACATCTACAATCATCTCTTTCTTATCATTCGCACAACATCCACGCACATTCAAACATCCCACTTTGACGGTTTTCTTCTTCTTCTTTTTAGTAAGCTATACAGGAAAAGGGCATTTTAGTTGACTTTTACAACACGCATGGCTTACGGA
The DNA here is from genome assembly GCA_009830355.1 of Cherax destructor. Taxonomy (NCBI): domain Eukaryota; kingdom Metazoa; phylum Arthropoda; class Malacostraca; order Decapoda; family Parastacidae; genus Cherax; species Cherax destructor. The sequence goes on along the minus strand of WNWK01001226.1, from coordinate 150,672 downwards.
GGAAAGATTCTTATTCCACTTCCCCATGGATATGAAAGGGAAAAGCAATAAGAACAAGAACTATTAAGATAAAATCAAAGAAAACTCAGATGAGTGTGTATGCATAAACGTGTACATGTTTGCGTAGTGTGACCTAAGTGTAAGTATAAGTAGCAAGACGTACCTGAAATCTTGCATGTTTATGAGACAGAAAAAAGACACCAGCAATCCTACCATCATGTAAAAACAGTTTCAGGTTTCTGTTTCACAGTCACCTGGCAGGATGGTAGTACCTCCCTGGGTGGTTGCTGTCTACCAACCTACTACCTACAAAATGTTCATACAAAATGTTCATACAAACCATAAATGTGTATAGAAAAATACAGAATATATTAGAATATTTTAAGGACACTTAAAATTCCATCTGCAGTATACTGTAATCACCATCTCAAGTAATACAATTATCATGCAAGTGGGACCTACTTTGATGGATCTAACAACTGGGCCAAAACTAAAACAAAGCAGCAGGTGCACAGATGGCATAAAGTGTGACGCTCACCATTTATTATGAATCTGGCCGAGCTCTGACTAGTTATGACGAGACTCGCCAGACAGGCTCTGGCTATTTTGGAGGCCCCAGAGAATGCAAATTTCATGAATTTTCTACATGGCAAAAGCATATTTGTGGCTAAGGATGCAGCAAACAATGAAGACTTAGTGTACATCTCTTAAGGCCAACTTAACCCCTAAACGGTCCAAACGTAGATCTACATTAGTACCGCTAGCGCCCCAAAAGTAGATCAACGCTTTATTTTTCCTGCCTTCAAATTTGGCACGATTGGCCTGAGATGCCTGGTCAGCATAGAATGGGTCTTAATCGGTGTGCGCAGTATTAAAAAAATCTAGGACCACTTAGTACCTTGTGGGAGCACCAGTTCAATTGAGCACCAGCTAGAGCAAACAGCACAGCAAACACCTGGGATTCACTGATGTCATGTAGTATTAACACTCCCATTTTAAGAGGAAAGTAATGTTGACCCCGAGTTTAGTGGTTTTGAGATGGATGTGGCCATAAGTGGTCGAGGAAATATCATAAACCTCGATAATAACCCATGTGCAACATTTGTGCAACACCCTTTCAGAATGTCTTATAACCTATGCCCAAAGTAAAGAGAAACAATTCTGGAACGTGGAGAGAACAAAGTCCATTTAGCACGAGAGAAAGCAGAGTCTATGAAATGGGAAGGGTAGCCAAGACGGGAAAATGAATTATGAAGAGTGGACTCTAATTCCTTTTCTTTTCAAGGTAAATATTATTCTCAAACCTTTGGTGTCGCTATGGGCTCTCCTCTATCTCCTGTTCTTGCTAATCTTTACATGGAATACTTCGAGACTGTTCTTCTTCCCACTATTGATGTACGTCCTTCACTCTGTCTCCGCTATGTAGATGACATCTTTGCTCTTTGGCCTCATGACTAGTCTCTTCCAACCATTTCTTGATGCTCTTAATAATCTTGCCCCTTCCATTAAGTTTAAAGCTGATTGGGAATCTAATTCTTTGCTTCCTTTCCTTGATGTTCATGTCCACCGCTCAGTTACAGGTTTTGCCTTTTCCGTGTACCGCAAGCCTATGCAGTGGCATGTATATTCACTACCTTTCTTATCATGCTTCCTCTGTCAAGAAAAGTGTTCTTATCTCCCTCTTTCTCCATGCTCTCCGTATTTGTAATCCTCAGTTCCTTGAGCAGAAATTTCCACTCTTCATAATTCATTTTCCCGTCTTGGCTACCCTTCCCATTTCATAGACTCTGCTTTCTCTCGTGCTAAACGGACTTTCTTCTCTCCTAAACACCCTACTCCTGGGAACTCTCCTGTCCTCTGCCTTCCCTAGATCTCTGGTCTCTAATCTCAACAACTCTCTCCATAACCTTAGACATCAAACATACCTTTCGCCAGACTACCACTTCGCACTAATCTAGTTCATACCTCCCCTCCCTCTATAGATTCTCCTGGTGTCTATTTCTTGTTCCTCCTGTCCTCTTCAGTACTTTCGAGAAACTGGCCGATCTCTTTCTGACAGACTTAGGGAGCACAAAAATAGTGTTAGGCTTGCCGACACCAATAATGCTCTTTTGTCATGTCAGAGATCAGTCATCCTATTGATTGGTCTTCTGCTAAAACTGTCTACCCTACGTCCAACTTTCACAGTCGCCGTCTGGTTGAATCCTCCCTTATACACAACTTTCCCTGTATGAATCTTAGCCCTGGCTTTGTCTCTGTAGATGCTTTCCTCTCCCATTACATTGTTAAATGCTCCAAACTTCAGAACACCCGTGATTTAACCTGATTCCTTCCCCTTCTATCTCTTCCCCCATCTCCTCTTTCTTCTTACTCCTCTGTATTTCTCCTTGTATTTGTCCTACTTTATTTTATTTTCATCATTTTTTCCCCCTCTGTGTTCTTGTCCTTACCCTATGCGGGCCGCCAGCTTTATTGCAGTGCTCCTCTTTCCTAGAATTGACTGACTCAACTACTACTTCCACTATTACTCCTCCACCATTTTCTTGTGCCCTCCCTTGTCTGCTGGCCTATAAATACCCCTTCTACCTTTTCTTTGTGTTAGTGTGACTTTGTAAATGGTCCAAGTCGGACCGAAACGTCGTCGTAAGCTCCTCTCTTATATGTACGGGTTGTGTGTGTATTGTTCCAGTCATGGTATTGTGTCTTTTTTGTTATTTATTACACATCCCTGTCTAAGACCTACTTTTACCGGGAAGTAATCTTCCTCTCTCTTACACACCCTAACCTGAGCCTTGCTATCCTCATAAAAACTCTTTACAGCATTTATTAACTTACTACCTATTCCATACACTTGCAACATCTGCCACATTGCTCCCCTATCCACTATCGTATGCCTTTTCTAAATCCATAAATAAAATGAAAACTTCCCTACCTTTATCTAAATACTATTCACATGTATGCTTCAATGTAAACCACTTGATCTACACATCCCCTACCTATTCTAAAGCCTCCTTCTCCATCTGCAGTCCTGCACTCTGTTTTACCTCTAATTCTTTCAATAATAACCCTACCATACACTTTACCTGATATACTCAGTAAACTTATTCCCCTATATTCTTACAATCTCTTATCCCCCTTCCCTTTATATAAAGGAACTATACATGCTTTCTGCCAATTCCTAGGTACCTTCCCCTATTTCATACATTTATTAAACAAAAATACCAACCACTCCAACACTATCCCCCCCTGCTTTTAACATTTCTGTCATGATCCCGTCAGTTCCAGCTGTTTTACCCCCTTTCATTCTACGTAATGCCTCACGCACCTCCCCCACACTCACATCCTGTTCGTCTTCACTCCTAAACGATGTTATACCTCCCTGGCCAGTGCATGAAATTACCGCCTCCCTTTTTTCATCGACATTTAAAAGTTCCTCAAAATATTCCCGCCATCTACTAATTCCCCTACTCTGACAAATCCATTTGTTCCCTAGGCTTTCTTAACTTGTTTATCTCACTCAAATCTTTTTCTTATTTTCCACAAAATTTCTTGACAGTGCCTCTCCCACTCTTTCATCTGCTCTTCTTTTGCACTCTCTCACCACTCTCTTCACCTTACTTTTACTCTCCATATACTCTGCTCTTCTATTAACACTTCTGTTTTGTAAAAACCTCTCATTAGCTACCTTTTTCTCTTTTATCACACCCTTTACTTCTTCATTCCACCACTCACTCCTCTTTCCTCCTGCACCCACCTTCCTATAGCCACAAACTTCTGCCCCACATTCTAATACTGCATTTTTAAAACTATCCCAACTCTCTTCAACCTCCCACTACTCATACTTGCACTAGCCCACCTTTCTGCCAATAGTTGCTTATATCTTACCCTAACTTCCTCCTCCCTTAGTTTATACACTTTTACATCTCTCTTACTTGCTGCTGCCATTTTCTTTTTGACCCATCTACCTTTTACTCTAACTGTAGCTACAACTAAATATTTTTTTTTTTATTAACACATCGGCCGATTCCCACCAAGGCAGGGTGGAACGAAAAAGGAAAACTTTCATCATCATTCACTCCATCACTGTCTTGTCAGAGGGGTGCTTTACACTACAGTTATAAAACTGCAACATTAACACCCCTCCTTCAGAGTGCAGACACTGTACTTCCCATCTCCAGGACTCAAGTCCGGCCTGCCGGTTTCCCTGAATCCCTTCATAAATGTTACTTTGCTCACTCCAACAGCACGTCAAGTATTAAAAACCATTTGTCTCCATTCACTCCTATCAAATACGCTCACACATGCTTGCTGGAAGTCCAAGCTCCTCGCACACAAAACCTCCTTTACCCCCTCCCTCCAACCTTTTCTAAGCCGACCCCTACCCCACCTTCCCTCCACTACAGATTTATACACTCTCTACATGTCCGAACCACCTCAACAACCCCTCCTCAGCTCTCTGGATAATAGTTTTGGTAATCCCGCACCACCTCCTAATTTCCAAACTCTGAATTCTCTGCATTATATTCACACCACACATTGACCTCAGACATGACATCTCCACTGCCTCCAGCCTTCTCCACGTTGCAACATTCTTCACCCATGCTTCACACCCATATAAGAGTGTTGGTATAACTATACTCTCATACATTCCCCTCTTTACTTCCATGGACAAAGTTCTTTGTCTCCACAGACTCCGAAGTGCTCCACTCACCCTTTTCCCCTCATCAATTCTATGATTCACCTCATCCTTCATAGACCCATCTGCTGACATGTCCACTCCCAAATATCTGAATACATTCACCTCCTCCATACTCTCTCCCTCCAATCTGATATCCAATCTTTCGTCACCTAATCTTTTTGTTATCCTCGTCACCTTACTCTTTCCTATATTCACTTTCAATTTTCTTCTTTTACACACCCTACCAAATTCATCCACCAACCTCTGCAACTTCTTTTCAGAATCTCCCAAAAGCACAGTGTCATCAGCAAAAAGCAACTGTGACAAACTCCCACTTTGTATTTGATTCTTTATCTTTTAACCCCACACCTCTTGCCAAGACCCTCGCATTCACTTCTCTTACAACCCCATCTATAAATATATTGAACAACCACGGTGACATCACACATCCTTGTCTAAGGCCCACTTTTACTGAGAAATAGTCCCCTCCCTCCTACACACTCTAACCTGAGCCTCACTATCCTCATAAAAACTCTTCACTGCTTTCAGTAACCTACCTCATATTCCATACACCTGCAACATCTGCCACATTGCCCCCCCTATCCACCCTATCATACGCCTTTTCCAAATCCATAAAGGCCACAAAAACCTCTTTACCCTTATCCAAATACTGTTCACCTATATGTTTCACTGTAAACACTTGGTCTACACACCCCCTACCTTTCCTAAAGCCCCCTTTGTTCATCTGCTATCCTGCTTTGTCTTACTCTTAATTCTTTCAATAATAACTACAATACACTTTACCAGGTACACTCAACACTTATTGCCCTATAATTTTTGCACTCTCTTTTGTCCCCTTTGCCTTTATACAAAGGAACAATACATGCTCTCTGCCAATCCCTAGGTACCTTACCCTCTTCCATACATTTATTAAATAATAGCACCAACCACTCCAAAACTATATCCCCACCTGCTTTTAACATTTCTATCTTTATCCCATTAATCCCAGCTGCCTTACCCCCTTTCATTCTACCCACTGCCTAATGAACTTTCCCCACACTCACAACTGGCACTTCCACACTCCTACAAGATGTTATAGTTTTTCTTCTTCTCTTTTTTAGTAGATGTGTACAGAAGGGGTTACTAGCCCATTGCTCCCGGCATTTTAGTCGCCTCATACGACACGCATGGCTTACGGAGGAAAGATTCTTTTCCACTTCCCCATGGATAATAGAGAAAATAAAAAGAACAAGAGCTATCAAGAAAAAGAAGAAAAACCTAGATGTGTGTATGTATATATATGCATGTGCATGCCTGTGTAGTGTGACCTAAAGTGTAAGTAGAAGTAGCTAGATATACCTGTTATCCAGCGTGTTTATGAGACAGAAAAAAAGACACCAGCAATCCTACCATCATTTATAACAGTTTCAGGTTTCTGTTTCACAGTCACCTGGCAGGACGGTAGTACCTCCCTGGGTGGTTGCTGTCTACCAACCTACTACCTACCACAACCAAATAATGATCTGATATATCCGTTGCCCCTCTATAAACATGTACATCCTGAAGCCTACCCATCAACCTTTTATCCACCAATACATAATCTAACAAACTACTTTCATTACGTGCTATATCATACCTTGTATACTTATTTATCCTCTTTTTCATAAAATATGTATTACTTATTACCAAACCTCTTTCTACACATAGCTCAATTAAAGGCTCCCCATTTACATTTACCCATGGTACCCCAAATTTACCCACTACTCCCTCCACAACATTTTTACCCACTTTAGCATTAAGATCCCCAACCACAAGTACTCTCTCACTTGGTTCAAAACTCCCCACGCACTCGCTCAACATTTTCCAAAATCTCTCTCTCTCTCTCTCTCTCTCTACACTTCTCTCCTACAATATTCTACAATATTTTTGGTAATAAACCACACCCGTAATTAGATATTAAAATTAATATCAAAAAGATGTCAAAATTGAAGAAAATTCCTAGGTTTACTCTCAAACAGCAAATTAAAATTTCACGTTGTTGTCATGCACATACCTAAAATAATATAAAAGAAGTGGATACACTCTCCAAAATTTCCCCAATTTATGCATGTAGCCCTTTTCTCTTTTTTCCATACCAACTATACCAGCAACCCACCTGGAAACACTTATTTGATGATAGACTTAAAGGGTAAGTGTTATATAGGAGAGGCCTGGGGATATGATTAGTAAGTAGAGAAAAGTGTTTATTTTAGATTTTCTTTAAAAATAGGAATTTTTTAATTATCTGTAAAATTGGCCAAATTGAAAAATTATGGGAGCTTTATATAGTAGTCCTAATAGTTTCTTGAACTCAATCAAACGAATGGAAGGTGAAAGGAAAAGTAGGAAGATAAATGGGATGGTGAAAGGAAAAGTGGGTAAAGTAAAGGAGATGCTCAAGGAGAAAATAGGAAGCAGAAAGAAAAAAATAAATGCAGATAGAATGGAGAAGAATGGAGAGAAAGGGGAGGATGCAGAAGGGAAAAAGGAATGCAGAAAGGGAACAGAGAAAGAGGGGGGAGGAAAAGAGTTGTTAGGAAAAGGTACAGAGTAAATGTGAATAAAAAGCAAAGGAGAACAAGCAACAACACAATGAGAATAAGGAATGATGCAATGATATAACATACCAAGACAATTTTCTTCATTTGGTAAGGCAGATGGCAGAGATGATCAACTGGACCAACATATATGGAGCCTTCCTTGTAGCTGGCAACACGAAAACCAACAGTTGGCAGATTATTTTCTGGGTTGATACCTGCAAAAGAAAAAACAATTACAAATCAAATAACTGCTGTACTTTAAAATCATAAAAAAAAAAAAATGTTCATATGTAAAGGAAGAGCCTAGGTAGTAGGTTGGTAAACAGCAGCCGCCCAGGGAGGTACTACCGTCCTGCCAAGTGAGTGTAAAACGAAAGCCTGTATTTGTTTTACATGATGGTAGGATTGCTGGTGTCTTTTTTCTGTCTCTTAAAACATGCATGATTTCAGGTACGTCTTGTTACTTCTACTTACACTTAGGTCACACTACACATTCATGTACAAGCATATATATATACACACCCCTCTGGGTTTTCTTCTATTTTCTTACTAGTTCTTGTTCTTATTTCCTCTTATCTCCATGGGGAAGTGGAACAGAATTCTTCCTCCGTAAACCATGCGTGTCGTAAGAGGCGATTAAAATGCCAGGAGCAAGGGGCTAGTAACCCCTTCTTCTGTGTTTATTACTAAATGTAAAAGGAGAAACTTTCGTTTTTCCTTTCGGGCCACCCCGCCTTGGTGGGAAACGGCCGACGTGTTGAAAGAAGAAGTAAAGGAAGAAAGTTGAAAGTGAACCTAGATAAGAGTAAGGTGATGAGGGTATCAAATGATTTAGATAAAAAAATATTAGATATCACATTGAAGGGAGGGAGTATGGAAGAAGTTTTTTTTTTTTTTCCACCAAGTCGGCTGTCTCCCACCGAGGCAGGGTGACCCAAAAAGAAAGAAAATCCCCAAAAAGAAAATACTTTCATTATCATTCAACACTTTCACCACACTCATACATAATCACTGTCTTTGCAGAGGCGCTCAGATGCGACAGCTGAGAATAGTCCCTCCCAGCTGTCACTATCCCAGACCCCTCCTTTAAAGTGCAGGCATTGTACTTCCCATTTCCAGGACTCAAATCCAACTAAATCAATTAACTGGTTTCCCTGAATCCCTTCACAAAATGTTACCCTGCTCACACTCCAACAGCTCATCAGGTCCCAAAAACCATTCGTCTCCATTCTCTCCTATCTAACACGCTCACACATGCTTGCTGGAAGTCCAAGCCCCTCGCCCACAAAACCTCCTTTACCCCTTCCCTCCAACCTTTTCTAGGACAACCCCTACCCCGCCTTCCTTCCCCTACAGATTTATACGCTCTCCAAGTCATTCTACTTTGATCCATTCTCTCTAAATGACCAAACCACCTCAACAACCCTCTGACAAATACTTTTAGTAACTCCACACCTTCTCCTAATTTCCACATTCCAAATTTTCTGCATAATATTTACACCACACATTGCCCTTAGACAGGACATCTCCACTGCCTCCAACCGCCTCCTCGCTGCAGCATTTGCAACCCATGCTTCACACCCACATAAGAGTGTCGTGTCAGTATCATATGTACACTTGTGTAGTGTACCAGCGTTCATCCTAGCTATACAGCTGGTCCCTTTGCGTGTGACGTCAGGATACCCGCTGACGTCAGAGGCTCAGCGCATGTGCATAGCCTCGCATAGGCGTACCCCCTCACAAGTCAGAGACCTACAAACTGGACAGACGTGGCTGGGCTCTCTCCTTCACAGACCGTAAATATACCGTAACCATCCTACAAGGAGTGTCTTTGACAACCTATATATCTCTCCCAAGACCCACACGACAAGAGTGTTGGTACCACTATACTTTCGTACATTCCCCTCTTTGCCTCCATGGATAACGTTTTTTGTCTCCACAGATACCTCAATGCACCACTCACCTTTTTTCCTTCATCAATTCTATGGTTAACCTCATCCTTCATAAACCCATCCACTGACACGTCAACTCCCAAATATCTGAAAACATTCACTTCTTCCATAATCCCTCTCTCCAATGTGATATCCAATTTTTCTTTATTTAAATCGTTTGATACCCTTATCACCTTACTCTTATCTATGTCCACTTCCAACTTTCTACCCAAGGGCAATATGTGGTGTAAATATTATGCAGAGAATTTGTAGTGTGGAAATTAGGAGGATGTGTGGAGTTACAGTGGACCCTCGAGTTAAGAGCATAATTCATTCCAGAAGGCTGCTCAAGTGCCATTACCGAACGAATTTTCTCCCTTAAGGAATAATGGCAAGTAGGTTAGTCCATTTCAGACCCCCAAAAATACACTTACAAAAGCACTTACAAAAATACACTTACATAATTGTACGATTTCCGAGGTGCTCTTAACTCGAGGGACCACTGTACTAAAAGTATTAATCAGAGGACTACAGAGGGGTTGTTGAGGTGGTTTCGTCATTTAGAGAGGATGAAACAAAGTAGAATGACTTGGAGAGCATATAAATCTTTAGTGGAAAGGTGGGGTAGGGGTCGTCCTAGGAAAGATTGGAGGGAGGGATAAAGGAAGTTTTGTGTGCAAGGGGCTTGGACTTCCAGCAAGCATGCGTGAACGTGTTAGATAGGAGTGAATGGAGATTAATGGTTTTTGGGACCTGACGAGCTGTTGGAGTGTGAACAGGGTAACATTTTGTGAAGGGATTCAGGGAAACCAGTTAATTGATTTAGTTGGACTCGAGTCCTGGAAATGGGAAGTACAATGCCTGCACTTTAAAGGAGGGGTCTGGGATAGTGACAGCTGGGAGGGACTATTCTCAGCTGTCGTATCTGAACGCCTCTGCAAAGACAGTGATTATGTATGAGTGTGGTGAAAGTGTTGAATGATGATGAAAGTATTTTCTTTTTGGGGATTTTCTTTCTTTTTGGGTCACCATGCCTTGGTGGGAGATGGCCGACTTGTTGAGAGAGAAAAAAAAAATTACTCAGCCCTTTTTTTTTATTTAATCTTCTTGTTAAAGAATGTCTCAAAATCCATTCAGCCTCAACCTTATCTTGCACCATTCACTTTACACCACCAAAATAAAAAATAAAATCCAGTACTGATTAAACATGTGTGAACAAGTACCTACCCTCGTAGCCTGGTCAGATGACTGCCTATTCAACCATACTGTTGCCAGGTTGATTTGTCACTTTGCAAAGAAATAAACCTTTACCCTTTCCTTTTACCATTTACATTCTGAGGATTATAAAGAATACAATACTAGCCAGACTTGTGTCCTGCTATTGGAAAGGGTAGTGCTGTGTGCTGAAGGAGGGATAGGGATGCAGTCAGAGGATGACTGACTTACAATGTCAACACACTTCTGGCCAAGACAGCATTTGAATGAGTAATGGTGAATGTATTTTCTTCTTTGGGACACCTTGTCTTGGTGGAAGTTAGGCAATGAGATAAACAAAAATCATGTAATGGTTAGTGAAAATATTCAAAGATGTTCATGTGGTAGAGGTGTAGTGTTACAATTATCTTCATGCATTAGTTCTTGACCTGTCAGACAGCTTGATGCCATCCTTCTTATTACTTTATTTAGAAATACAGTGGAACCTCTACTTATGAGTTTAATCCGTTCCAGGAGCTTGCTCGCAACTGGATTTGCTCGTTTGCAGAGTCAATTTTCCTCATTTAAAGTAACTGAAATGGAATTAATCCGTTCCAGTGGAATTCCAGGCTCCACAAAATACTTTAATTTCCCAAATATCAACTCTATGGCTTATTTATCTATCACAATTCATCTAATAAGACGTAATAAACAATATTAATAACATAGATAAATGATATATACACTAGAATGAATGAAATATTACGTATGTGAGTAGTGTTAGTGGAGGCGGAGTCAGTGGCCATTGTTGTTGCTCCTGGCATACCTTCCCATGCTTTTATAACAGAAAACTGAGTGTTTGTTAGGTAAGCTCCATTAGATCGTCCTTTTTCTATCGCTTAATGGCTACACTCCTAATGGTACACTCTCAATGGTACACCTAGTTTGTGTTTATGTATGATTTCCTGCTTTAATTCCATGGAAATCATCCTCATTTTCTTTTCAGCACTGTCCTTTGCACTTTCTTTCTTAAGATCCATGGTTAGAAAGAAGAAATTTCGCAAAATAACTGCAAGAAACGTAATGAAAACACGAAAAATTCCCTCCCTCCCTGAGCGGCGATGTTTTGATACACACTGCCATCTTGTGGTGGCGATCTGAAACTCACTTATAGTACTATTATTATTATTATAATTACGTATTATTTTTTAATATGTACGTATTCTTATAATAATAATTATTATATTATACATATCATTATTATTAGTAGTAGTAGTAGTAGTACGTATGTATTCTTATAATAATACTCTTGCTTACCATTTGGAATTTTTATTCACATAAAAAATAGAAGATTTACTGTTATGCAGACTATTGCATTATTGTAATAATTGTACAAATAATGTAAACCCATTCGGACAGGTATTGGACAGTGACGTCATTTGTTTACTCTTGAACATCGCCAAAAATCAAACATTTCAGCTACTTTGAGCTCAATTTCAAGGTACTTTTCGTTGTAAAAGCAATCAAATTATATCTATGTCTGTAATATATCTTCCATTCTATCAATTGAGACCAAAAAAACTAGAATACAACCATAAAAACCATACGAAAATATACCGCTAAGGGCCGGCTAAGGCCGAGAAGTGAACTCAGTTATTTACAGTCAGATTTCTTTCAATTTTGGTGTACATTAAGAAACATCTTTCCATCATACATTGCCCAAGTTTCAATAAGATAGTCCAACAAACAAACGCGATCCAATTCCCTAGATCAAGGGCAAGAGCCCCTCACCAGCGTCAAGGAACCTCCATTGAGGCCCACTCACATCTGGAAATTTCGCCGGCCTATGGAAGCAAAAAATCGACCGATCGACTGCTCGCATCTGGAAAAACTCGCACGTGGATGCGCTCGTTAGTAGAGGTTCCACTGTATACAAACAAAGAAATATATCAAATATTCTCTCACTTTCACAGAAGAGTAAGAAAAAACTATATTTATCAAGCAAGTTAGAAAAGTATGTACAGATGCTATAAGTGCCTTACCTATCGTAAACTCGCACTTGTTGCGATAACCATGTGTAACTGGTGAAGGGACAATTTCATCCACTTCACACACCTGCCCTTGTCGTCGCAACTTCTGCCAGTGAACCCAGTCAACAAGTTCTGGGTTGATACGAGCTAATTCAGTTCCAAATTTCCGCATGACATGAAGAGCTTCTTTCTGCTTCATCTTGAGCTGTAAAAGTTTAGAAAATTAAAAATAGAAAAACTAAAGTCCTAAATTTTAATTCATTCCTGTATTCTATTAAATTCTTTCTTTACTGTTACAATATTTCATGTTAGATTAATGGAGAGCACGCTCTTGCCCTCTGCCCAAAGGAATGAGTGTTTTTAATACAGTAGAACACCCCACTTAAATGTTCACGTTTTGCTGAAAATCGCTCATTAAAGAGTGCTCGGAACTCTTACTATTTTCCAAAACACCTCATATCTAATTTCATACAGTGGACCCCCGACTTTCGAACATTCTTCATTCCAGAATGCTGTTCAAGTGCTGTTTCCAAACGAATTTATTCCCATAAGGAATGATGTTAATTAAATTAGTCCGTTTCAGACCCCCAAAAATACACTTATAAAAGCACTTACAATAATAAACTTACAGAAAAGGGAGAGTTTGGAGTGTTCGAATAGCGAGGGTCCACTATATATCTAATTTCATACACATTAGAGCCCCACTTTTCGGCGTTCCGTTCATACGTCGAGTTCAAATTATGACCAAAACTTTTGTATACGGCGAGCGGTCTTTCAGATACGCGCGCGGCACCCGGTTTGTTTACATTTTCCGTGAACACATATCTCTATTATGTAATCATCACTCTTGGGCACATTAAATGTCCAATTTTACGTCAATATAGACATTTTCATTAATCCATCTGTGATATTTTCTTCAAAATTATATAAGAAACACATTACAAAGCATATAATCACGCGACACTCCCTGCACGAATGCGACACTCCCTGCACGAATGCGACACTCCCTGCACGAATGCGACACTCCCTGCACGAATGCGACACTCCCTGCACGAATGCGACACTCCCTGCACGAATGCGACCTCCCTGCACGAATGCGACACTCCCTGCACGAATGCGACACTCCCTGCACGAATGCGACACTCCCTGCACGAATGCGACACTCCCTGCACGAATGCGACACTCCCTGCACGAATGCGACACTCCCTGCACGAATGCGACACTCCCTGCACGAAACGCACTCCTGCCGAATGCGACACTCCCTGCACGAATGCGACACTCCGCACGAATCGACACTCCCTGCACGAATGCGACACTCCCTGCACGAATGCGACACTCCCTGCACGAATGCGACACTCCCTGCACGAATGCGACACTCCCTGCACGAATGCGACACTCCCTGCCGATGCGACACTCCTGCACGAATGCGACACTCCCTGCACGAATGCGACACTCCCTGCACGAATGCGACACTCCCTGCACGAATGCGACACTCCCTGCACGAATGCGACACTCCCTGCACGAATGCGACACTCCCTGCACGAATGCGACACTCCCTGCATGAATGCGACACTCCCTGCATGAATGCGACACTCCCTGCATGAATGCGACACTCCCTGCATGAATGCGACACTCCCTGCATGAATGCGACACTCCCTGCATGAATGCTACCACTGGGGTGCCACGAGGAAGCTTCTTTGGACCCATGGTGACTTATTTCACAGTGACAATCACTAAACCACCAAAAAAGACAACAAATGTATTGTGAATGTTTGAAAGAGCACGCTGGGTATTGTTCACTCAAGTGTAAACAACGCGAGACTGCCGTCCTGGGCGGAGGCGCGCAAGCGCAGGGCAGGCGGACAGATCTGGTACGTATCGCTACCCGAGTAAAGATCGCTACACGAGAAAAATATTGACCGAAAAAAGCAATCGTTACCCGAAAATTTTTTTATTTGGAATGATCGTTACTCAGGGTTCCACTGTACCTAATTTCATATACTGTACATACAGTGGAACCCCAAAAATTGAACACCTCGGCAATCGAACAAATCGAACACTTTTTTCGAACAAATTTTGTCCCACCAATCGAACAAGTGCATACCAGACATGTCCGCCCAGGCGCTGCACGCGCAGACTCATGAGTCAGTCTAGCTTTGTTTATCCACCAGTGAACATTACCCTGCGCGCTCATCCAAACATTTCACAATTAATTGTGTTCGGAGCTTGTTCATTAAGTGGTAGAGGCAGGCAGGGGTAGAGGCTGGCAGGGGTAGAGGCTGGCAGGGGTAGAGGCAGGCAGGGGTAGAGGCAGGCAGGGGTAGAGGCAGTCTTAATGTAGAGTGAGAGGTGAGTAAACGAGATAAATGAATAAACGAGAGAATGAGTGTGTAGAAGGTTCGCGAGTTTTGTAAACAAACCAGTTGTTGCTGCTATTGCTGTTACCAGCCTGGATGCGAATGAACTCTGTTCACTCCGTGAAGCCGACTGGAAAAACATCTCATATTTATGTTAATTTATATGTTTATATGTTACGTAGCGTGTTTATTATATAATTTTGAAAAAATATAAATGGATTAAGCCAACTGTCTATATTAACGTTTTATACGCCTCAGAATGATTATTATTGTTATTATCGTTATTAATATGGCATCTTCAAGACTAATAACACACACTTAGTGATTTTAATGTGTTCCTGCACGCCAGCCTAGGCACAAGTTGTGGAGTTCAAAGCAGTTAAGTTAAGTGACAAAGTGCAGCATTAAAAGTGTAGCGATTAAGCGATAGAAAAAGGACGAAACGAAATAAACTCCTGACAGCATAAGCTGCTCTGCCTATCTTCTGCAAGGTATGTAAATGGTGTATGTACACCTGTTCATTTGTACATTATGGTTTTCTTATGAAAGAAGTGATCTAATGCAGTTAGCATTACAAACTCCGTTTTCTCTTATACTAACACGTCTGAAGGAGGAAAGAATGGGAAGATGTTTTCATAGCTGGACCAAGAATGCCCGCCACCACCGTCCTCCCCCGCCACCACATATTTTTTTCATTCTAGAGTGTATATCAGGTTTTTATGTTATTTATATTGTTTATTATGTCATATTAGATGAATTGTGATAGATAAATAAGCTGTTGAGTTGATAATAGCATCATAGTGAAGTACAGTAGGGCTCCGCTTTTCGGCATTTCGCCTTTCGGCGTTCCATTCATATGGTGAGATCAAATTTGACCAAAACTTTTGTATACGGCGCGTGCCACCCGGTTTGTTTACATTTTCCGTGAGCACATCTCTATTATGTAATAATCACTCTTAGGAACATTAAATGTTCAATTTTACGTCAATACATATAGACACTTTCATTAATCCATCTATGATATTTTCTTCAAAATTATATAAGAAACACGTTACATAGCCTATAAACATGCTGTATATATGCGCACATTAAATTTCTTATTTTACGTTAATAAAGACATTTTCATTAATTCATCTAGGATATTTTCTTCAAAATTATTTAAAAAACACGTTACATAGCATATAAACATGATACATACACCCACAGAATAAAAATTGACAAATATGAGATTTGTTTACCAAGCGACTTAGTAGGAGTGTCGGAAGAATTACGTTTTCTCTAGTCAAACACTGAGGGATAACTGTAGAAAAATATTCCTTTCATATGCCTTCACTCTATATACTATAGCTATTCACGACCCTTGTGGGGTTAGTGCTTCGTTTTTATGATGATAATAATAATAATATTATCATTAACTCTAAAAATAGTGTGTTGCATGAGAATGGGAGTGTTGCTCTTTGTTTATTCTGTACTAACTTGTACAACTTTTACACAATGTAAGAGTATTTGTATTGTGAAGTAATTATTATTATAATAAAAAAAATTATTTTGAGGTAAAAGTTTCACAAACTCTTACAAACGCATGTGAATGAACTAAAAGTGGATACTTATTAATCGCATTCATTTCGCCTGACCGAGTGATCGCCCACTACCTGTTCAGTTTGTTTTTTTACCTTGTCTGAACTCCGTATCTCGTTCTCTCTCTCTCTCTCTCTCGTTTACTCTGTCGTTTACCCTTTCAGGGTTTTTGACGTACTAGTACGACTTACGCACAAGGGCGTTTGACGTACTAGTACGCCTAAATTCTAGCGCCCTCAAATCAAGCAGAAACAGGCTGGTAGGCCTAGATGTGAGAGAATGGGTCTGTGCGGTCAGTGTGCGCAGTATAAAAAAAATCCTGCACCACACAGTGCATAATGAAGAAAAAAAAACTGACAGTGTTTTTGGTTTAAAACAGCGACTTTGCAGTCTATTTTCGTATGGTATTTATGCTTGTATTCTCGTTTTCTTAAGTCTCATTTGATAGAATGGATGATATGTTACAGAAATAGAGATAATTTTGACTGGTTTCACGATGACAAGTACCTTGAAACTGAGCGCAAAGTAGCGAAAATGTTCGATTTTTGCCTATGTTCAAGAGTAAACAAATCAAGCCATGCGTCCAATACACATCAACTGGGTAGTCTAATATTCTTGCACAAGTGCGCTGATATTATTTATACTGTTTTTACAATGATGCAGTAGTATACATAACAGAAAATATATTTTTTGAGAATAAAAATTCAAAATGGAAAGCAAAAGTAATGCAATAGGAGCCTGGAGACGTGACTAATGAACAGATAAATGTTATTTTAGTGCCAGGAATGTCTGTCTTGCTTATTCTGGACCCTATTTTGAAATTGGCATCTTTTGAAATTTGTGTGAAATTGGCAATATTGTCAATTTCTGACCGCTTTATTGGGTAGTTGAAATCGGTAAATTGATGGTTTCTTGTACTCAATCGATAGAACAAATGAAATTATACAATAATAGCTATGAGTTTCGTAGACTGAGACATTGGAATTGGCCGAAAATAGGGCTCAAAGTGGGCGAAATCGCCGATGCGTAAATATCTTCGATAAAGCTAACTTTGCGTGAGCATAATTCAGTTAGTTTTTCACCAAATTTCATACTTTTGGTGGCGTTATAATCGGAAAAAGATGCTTTACCATTTCATAAGAATTTTTTTTTTTTCCGAAAATGTTTCGACCCTGAGAGAGTGTTAAGAATCGAGGTCTCGACCCTGAAAGAGTTAACTAGTTGGCTCTCATTGACTATGGCGTCTAAGCTTAGTTGTGATAAAAAGAGGAGTCGTAAGCCTCTTACTTTAAGTGCCAAGTTAAAAATTATTAAACTCAGTGAACTGACATTTTTGGGTTATCCTAGGTTCTCTACCCATATTCTGCTATGTATGATAATCTATGTAACTGTATTTGTGTATACCTGAATAAACTTACTAACAAGGTATATGTTGATTGCTGAGATATCCATCAAATACAGTTACATATAGCAGCATATGTGTAGAGAACTCAGGATAACCCAAGAATGTCAGCTAACACACTTGCTAGGAGCTAATGCTGCTGGGGATTGCAAGTTAAAACCTATGATAATTTATCACTCAGAGAATCCTAGGGCCCTAAAGAACTATGCAAAAGGTAGCCTCCCTGTTTATTATAAATCCAGTTCGAAAGCTTGGATGACTACTGATCTTTACATAAATTGGTTCACAGACTATTTTAAGAATACAGTTGAGGCTTACTGCAAGGAAAAGAAAATTCCTTTTATGTTTTACTTGTTTTAGACAATACCCTGCCACTCACCTCTCACACATCAATGTTAATACTTTTTTTTTTATTTTATTAACATATCGGCCGATTCCCACCAAGGCAGGGTGGCCCGAAAAAGAAAAACTTTCATCATCATTCACTCAATCACTGTCTTGCCAGAGGGGTGCTTTACACTACAGTTATAAAACTCCAACATTAACACCCCTCCTTCAGAGTGCAGACACTGTACTTCCCATCTCCAGGACTCAAGTCCGGCCTGCCGGTTTCCCTGAATCCCTTCATAAATGTTACTTTGCTCACACTCCAACAGCACATCAAGTATTAAAAACCATTTGTCTCCATTCACTCCTATCAAATACGCTCACACATGCTTGCTGGAAGTCCAAGCCCCTCGCACACAAAACCTCCTTTACCCCCTCCCTCCAACCTTTCCTAGGCCGACCCCCTACCCCGCCTTCCCTCCACTACAGATTTATACACACTCGAAGTCATTCTGTCTCGTTCCATTCTCTCTACATGTCCGAACCACCTCAACAACCCCTCCTCAGCTCTCTGGATAATAGTTTTGGTAATCCCGCACCTCCTCCTAATTTCCAAACTTCGAATTCTCTGCATTATATTCACAATACACATTGACCTCAGACATGACATCTCCACTTAAAAAAAAAACGTGCTCTTCATTTCTATAAAAAAAAAATTTCAAAATATTCGGAGCAGTAGTGGTAAGAACGTATATATACACGTTTGGACCGTTTAAGGGTTAAAGCACTCCAGAGCGATTATTATTATTTACTGCTATTATTATTAATAGTGATTAATGATGATAATTACAGTGGTACCCCGAGTTTCGAACTGCTCCCAACTCAACAAATTATGTAAGTGTATTATTGTAAGTGCTTTTGTAAGTGTATTTTTGGGGGTCTGAAACAGACTAATCGAATTTACATTATTCCTTATTGGAACAAATTCGTTCGGTAACGGCACTTGAACAGCCTTCTGGAACGAAGAAAGTTCAAAACTCTGGGTACCATTGTAATAATGATCGCTCTAGAGTTAAATGTTAGCTACCAAACTTATATGAAATACATTTGACATTTAAAGCACTCCAGAGTGATTATTAATTATATTTTATTATTAATTATTATTATTCTTTCAATGCACCAGCCGTATCCCACCGAGGCAGGGTGGACCAAAAAGAAAAACAAAAGTATATCTTTTTAACTTTAGTAATGTATACAGGAGAAAGGGTTACTTGCCCCTTGCTCCCTGCATTTTAGTCGCCACTTACGACACACATGGCTTACAGAGGATGAATTCTGTTCCACTTTCCCATGGAGAATTATTATTATTATTTTTTAATACATCAGCCATTTCCCACCAAGGCAGGGTGACCCAAAAAGAAAAAAAAAACTTTCATCATTCAACACTTTCACCATCACTCATACATAATCAATGTCTTTGCAGAGGCGCTCAGATATGACAGTTTAGACGTCCCTACAAACTGCCACTATCCTAAACCCCTCCTTTAAATGGATAGTGAAGCTTACGGATGAGTGATGCCACTATAGTTGTTTAACACATTTACCTATGGGGGTTGTAAAACAAGTGAACTCTAGGATGTTGGGGAGAGGTGTGAGATTGTAAGGAAATTAATCTTGTATGAAGTGGGAGGTGTCAGTTGTTTTTTGTCGATGAAACAGCGCTTTTAGAAAATTCTGAAAAAAGCTTGGAAAGGTTGGTACGTAAATGAATTAGGGAGGGTATACAAAAGGAAACTAAAAGTGAATATAGTAAAGAGCAAGGTGATGAGGGTAACAAAAAATTTAGGTAACGAAAGATTGGATATCAGACTGGAGGGAGGAAGTATGGAAGAAGTGAATGTATTCAGATACAGTGGACCCTCGGTTTTCGTTCACTTCCAAACTCGAACAATTATGTACGTGTATTTTTGTAAGAGCTTTTGTAAGTGTATATTTAGTTGTCTGAAATGACTAATCAAATTTACATTTGTCCTTATGAGAACAAATTTGTTCGGTAACGGCACTTGAACAGCATTCTGGAAAGAATTTTCAACGAAAACAGAGGGTCCACTGTATTTTGGAGTGAGTGGACTTGTCAGCAGATGGGTCTATGAAAGACATGGTGAACCATAGAATTGATAAGGGGAAAAAAAGGTGAGTGGTGCACTGAGGAGTCTGTGGAGACAAATATCATTATCCATAGAAGCAAAAAGGAAAATGTACGAGAGAACAGTGGTTCCGACACTCATACGAGTGTGAAGCATGGGTTGTGAATGGTACAGCAAGGAGGAAGGTGGAGGCAGTAGAGATGTGTCTGAGGGCAATGTGTGGTGTGAATATTATGCAGAGCATTCATAGCTTGGAGATTAGGAGGAGATGTGAGATCACTCAAAGTACTATCTAGAGGGCTGAGGAGGGGGTTGTTGAGGTGGTTCAGACATTTAGAGAGGATGGAACAAAACAGGATGACTTGGAGGGTATATAAATCTGTAGTGGAGGGAAGGTGAAGTAAGAGTCATCCTAGGAAAGGTTGGAGGGAGGGGGTAAAGAAGGTTTTTGTGTAAGGGACTTAGGAGCGAGTGGAGGAAAGTGGTTTGTATGACTTGACGTGCCATTGGAGTGTGAGCAAGGTAACAATTATTATGATATTCAGGGAAACCAGTTTTTTTTTTTTAACACATTGGCCGTTTCCCACCAAGGCAGGGTGACCCAAAAAGAAAGAAAAACTTTCATCATCATTGAACACTTTCACCATCATTCATACATAATCAGTCTTTGCAGAGGCGCTCAGATACGAAAGTTTAGATGTCCCTCCAAACAGCCAATATCCCAAACCCCCTCCTTTAAAGTGCAGGCATTGTACTTCTCACCTTAAGTCCTGGAGGTGAGAAATACAGGGCCTTCAGTTTTGAACTGTATTACTGGCACCCCTCGGGCAGGACAGTGATGGAGTGAATGATGGTAAAAGTTTCTTCTTTTTGGAGGTTACTTGTGCAAATAAGATGGAAAAAGAGAGGATATTACACTGAGCAGATATTTTTAACACATCAGCTATTTCAGACCAATGCAGGGTGACCCAAAACAAAGAAACTTTTATCATCACTTACTGCCAATACTACAGTTCAAAAACTGCAACCTATCTCTGCCCCTCCTTCAAAGTGCAGGCACTGTACTTCCCACCTCCAGGACTCAAGTCCAGCTAACCTTTTTCCCTGAATCCCTTCACATTATTTTGCTCACACTACAACAGCATGTCAAGTCATATAAACCATTTGTCTCCATTTGCTCCTATCTACCTCGCTCATGCATGCTTGCTGGAAGTCTAAGCCCCTCATATACAAAACCTGGAGCCTTTATCAAGGCAGCAACAGTCTGGTTGACCTGGCAAGCACCAGATGAACCTGCTTCATAGCCGGGCTCCAAGAATAGTAAGACTCAAAACTCATCAAAGGTATGTATCAAAGGTACCCCCCCTCTCTCCAACCTTTCCTAGGACAACCCCTACCCCACTTTTTCTCCAGTACAGATTTATACACAGTTAAAGTCATTATATTTAGGTAGTAGGTTGGTAGACAGCAACCACCCAGGGAGGTACTACCGTCCTGCCAAGTGAGTGTACAACGAAAGCCTGTAATTGTTTTACATGATGGTAGGATTGCTGGTGTCTTTTTTCTGTCTCATAAACATGCAAGATTTCAGGTACATCTTGCTACTTCTACTTACACTTAGGTCACACTACACATTCATGTACAAGCATATATATATACACATCCCTCTGGGTTTTCTTCTATTTTCTTACTAGTTCTTGTTCTTATTTCCTCTTATCTCCATGGGGAAGTGGAACAGAATTCTTCCTTCGTAAGCCATGCGTGTCATAAGAGGCGACTAAAATGCCGGGAGCAAGGGGCTTGTAACCCCTTCTCCTGTATATATTACTAAATGTAAAAGGGAAAACTTTAGTTTTTCATTTTGGGCCACCCCGCTTCGGTGGGAAACGGTCGACGTGTTGAAAGAAGAAAGAAAGAAAGTCATTATATTTGTTCCAACATCTTTAAATGTCCAAACTACCTTGACAACCCCTCTTCAGCCTTCTGTATAATACTTTTAGTAATCCTGCACCTCCTCCTAATCTCCAAGCTACAGAATCTCTACATAATATTCACACTTCACATTGCCCCCAGACACGACATCTCCATTGCCTTCAGGCTTCTCCTTGTTGCATCATTCACCACCCATGCTTCACATCCACAAAAGAGCACTGGTGCCACAATACTCTCATATATTTTCCCCTTTACTTCCATGGAAAAACGTTCTTTGTTTCCACAGATTACTCAATGCACCACTTGCCTTTTTCCCCTAATCAGTTCTATGGTTTACCTCATCTTTCATAGATCCATCTGCTGACAAGTTCACTCCCAAATATCTCAATAAATTCACTTCCTCCATACTCACTCCCTCCAATCTGATATCCAGTCTTTCATTTCCTAAATTTTTGTTATGCTCATCACCTTGCTCTTTCCTACATTCACTTTTAACTTTTACATACCCTTAAATCTCATTCACCAACCTCTGCAACTTCTCTTCAGAATCTCTCAAAAGCACAGTGTCATCAGCAAAGAGCAACTGTGACAACTCCCACTTTGTACAGTCATCCCTCGGTTTTCGGTTTTAATCCGTTCCAGATGGATCGGCTAAAACCAAAATCGGCGAAAACCAAAACTATTTTCCCCATAAGAAATAATGGAAATTCAATTAATCCGTTTCAGAAACCCAGAAGTTTGGAAAAAAAAAAATTTGGGGGGCCTTAAAGATAGATTTACATGCACAAATGAATGAAATGAATGTGGCACTTACCCTTACTGAAGACTGATGTTGTTGGATGGAAGAGAGATAGGAGGGGATAGGGTAGAAACCCTAATTTTGGAAGGGAATCCCCTCCATAAGGACTCTAGGTACCAAGTCCTCATCTGGGGTCACTTCCTTCTTTGTCTTTTAATCCCACTAGGACCAGCTTGTGATTCACTGCACACCTGTGGCACTAAATATCTCTCCAGAGAGCTCTGTATCTGGCGGCTCTTTAAAATGTCCCTAAAATGGGACATGGAATTGTCATTGTAAAAGTAGCCAGCACGGATTGCAACATCTTTGTCAGGGTGATGTTCCTCCACAAATGATTGCACCCTACTCCACATTGCACAAATCTCCTTAATCTCTGAAGAAGGCACCTTACATCTTTCTTCCTCCACTGAAGCAATTTCCTCAGATCTGTTTTGTTGTTGTTGCAGCTCAAGCTCTTGCAGCTCTTCAGTGGTTAGATCTTCATTGTGGTCCTCCACCAACTCTTCCACATCCTCTCCATTCACATCCAACCCCATAGAAGTCCCCAATTCCACAATACTTTCCACAACTTCCATAGGCTCATCAGGAGGCACTTAAGTGGCAATTTATTCTCCAATAGATATTTCTTCACACTGGGGCCAAACACTTGATTAAACCATTCCAGGAAAATTTCCCTAGTGACCCATGCCTTAGCATTAGACTTCCAAAACACACACAATTTACCTTTGTCAACACTGTATTTGCCGAACACTCTGGGATTTTCAGTGATACACGAGTAAAGGCTTCACTTTTAAATCCCCACTAGCGTTCCCACATAACATAAGAGTTAGCCTGTCTTTCATAGGCTTGTGTCCTGACATTGCCCTTTCCTCCTGTGTGATGTAGGTCCTCCTTGGCATTTTCTTCCAAAAGAGGCCTGTTTCGTCACAATTAAACACTTGTTGGGGTTTAAATTCTTCTGCCTCTACATATTGTTTAAACTCACGCACAAATTTTTCAGCCCCATGTTTATCTGAACTGGCACCCTCACCATGCCTTACAACACTGTGTATGCCAGTTCGCTTCTTGAAGTTTTCGAACCAGCCTTTGCTGGCCTTAAATTCATCAACCTCAACACTGGTTCCAGGCATTTTCTTTACAAGATCGGCATGCAACAGCCTTGCTTTTTCACATATGATGGATTGCACAACACTATCACCCGCTAGCAGTTTTTGGTTTATCCACACCAATAACAATTTCTCCATATTTTCCATTGTTTGTGATCTCTGTTTCGTTATCGTATTCACCCCTTTCGCAACATTAGCTTCCGTGATTTCCTTTCTCTTTGCCACAATGGAACTGATGGTTGATGGGTTTTTCTTGTATATCCTGGCGAGCTCGGCAATACGTACACCACTATCATATTTTTCTATTATTTCTTTCTTCATTTCTACAGTGTTCCTCACTTTCTTTACCAAAGAACTGGCACTAGGAGCTTTCTTTGGGCCCATGGTAGCTTATTTAGTAGTCACACACAATAATCAAGGGCCAAAAACAATGAATTGTTAATAAATGTTTTGTATAAACTCCTGGGGTGATGCTCACTCAAGCGTAAACAATGCTAGACTGCGTGACAATGTGCGTGGGAGGTGCGTGGGTGGCGGGCCTACTGCCTTTGTATGTGCGCGGCACTAGTGGACAGGTCCCATACGATCGGCGAAAACTAAAACAATCGGCGAAAACTAAGACAAATTTTCCCTGAAAAAAGTCGGCGAAAACCAAAATCGGCGAAAACTGGGACAAGCGAAAACCGAGGGATGACTGTATTAGATTCTTTATCTTTTAATCCCACTCCTGTGAGCATATTTAGTAAAATACTTCATCTTATAGACAGTAATGTATAGTATCTATCATCAACACATAGCAGAAGATAAAAGGTCAATCAGATCTACAAACTTTACTCCATTATCCATTACCCTTCATGCTTCAGATTCATGCTCTCCAAAACAAATTAAATAAAATAAAGGCAAAAATATGAAGGCACTTGCCTGTTCTTCATATGGCAGATGAGCATATGGTGTGACACTCTTTGTAACTTTCTCTCCAATGCTGAGTCCACTGTCTGGGTCAGTAGTCTCTGGTTTCTTTTTAGCTTTGACCTCTTCTTTCTTTATGTGCTTTACAAGTGGATCCTCAGCAGGACTGGCATGCTGGTAAGGAAAGAAAATGTCTTCATTACAACCTGATTATTTCATATACAGAGGACAACTAAGTTCTGAATCAAATTCCTGGTATAATCAGAAACTTCACTATGGTTCTTGAAGAGTGATAAAGTCTTGGGGAAGAAAAGCAAAGCTTCAAAGAAAAAATATTTGTCCCAAAAGTAATTACAAACACCACAATGTATACTGTGTATTGCTTAAGTTATTTAACACTAGACCCACAATTATACATTCATGTAACAATACATATCATATTTAACATGTAGGGAAATGTGATGAGTTTGGTTAGCAGCAAACAGTGATGAGCAGCAGTCTAGTGGCAGGTTATGTCACTACAGTATTTATGCACCTTATCAAGTAAAAGAATGTAGTTAATGTTAGACCGAACTTAAAGTAAAACTGTCAGAAATAAAAATTCCTTAAAAAAAATTATAGAATTTTGTACATTCTCAGCAGCATCAGACTAACCCACTTCAGCATGCATTTTTATCACCTATAAATAATTATGAGCTTACCGTGCACCAGAATATACATACGAGATATGGCAATAAATGTTGTCATAGTTATACTTTACACTCTATTAGCCCTTAAACTAGACCCAGGAAAATCTTCATACCGCATGCGGTAAAGTGTTAAAAATCACTTAACTGGTTTCCATAGCATCAAGGTGTGTTCAAAATATGGATATTACACAGCACAGAATTTTCCTCTAACCCAAGACAAGCCTATGGGATGAGTGTTTGTGTGGTTACATCTCCCTTCCCACTGCTACCCATATTTACAGTTGCTTTCTGGAAGCATCTTGTGCCTCATTCTGTACAGTGGAACTTCGCTTACAAGTTTAATCCATTCTGTAACCTTGCTCGTATCCCGATCTCCTCGTATGGCGAGTAAATTTTCCTCATTTAAATTAACTGAAATGCCATTAATCCATTCCAGGGAATTCTGTTCTCAGAGACAGGACAAAACACTACTTCAAAATGACATTAATATCAACTATAGCTTATTTATCTATCACAATTGATCTAATATGAAATAATAAACAATATAAATGACATAGAAACCTGATATATACTCTAGAATGAATAAATATGTCAGGAGGCAGCCATTCCCGCTCCTGCATTGTTGTGGTATTCACTGCCATCTAGTGACGGCCTTTCGAAGCTCACTTGTTATTATAGTACTTTTTTTTCAACAAGTCGGCCGTCTCCCGAGGCAGGGTGACCCAAAAAGAAAGAAAATCCCCAAAAAGAAAATACTTCAATATGGTTAACCTCATCCTTCATAAACCCATCCGCTGACACGTCAACTCCCAAATATCTGAAAACATTCACTTCTTCCATACTCCCTCTCTCCAATGTGATATCCAATTTTTCTTTATCTAAATCGTTTGATACTCTCATCACCTTACTCTTATCTTTGTTCACTTTCATCTTTATAACTTTACACAACCTCCCAAACTCGTCCACTAACCTTTGCAACTTTTCTTTAGAATCTCCCATAAGCACAGGGAGGCACCCCTATAATAATAATAATATTTTTTTTCTACAAGTTCACGATATAACGTATCCTGAGCTAACTGACATCAATGACACATTGTATAGAAAGCCTCGGGTTATGCAGAGCGTTTCGAGCAACTTAGGTTTGTCCCCAGCATGCGACCCCACCAATCGGCTAACACCCAGGTACCTATTTACTGCTAGCTGAACATGGACAGCAAGTGTCTTAGGAAACACGCCCCCCAATGTTTCTACCCTTAAGGGGGATCGAACCATGGAGCTCAGTGTGGGAGTTGAGTTCGTTACCAATCGAGTTACGATAAGGTCATGTCATTCCAACAAATCCATTGTAAGTTAAAAATATTGTAAATTGAATATGAATATGATGCAATAAATAAGTAACTACATATTCTCACTGAATAAGTAAATAAACAAATAATTACTGTAACTAACTAAATACCAGTACAGTGGACCCCCGGTGTTCGTCCATTTTTCGTAACAGAATGCTGCTCGAGTGCCATTACCAACCGAATTTATTCCCTTAAGAAACTCTTGATCTAGGGAATTGTATCTGTGCTCGTTCCCTAAATTAAGCCTGAATACCTTCCATTCCCTCCCCCCCACAGGTGCTGTATAATCCTGCAGGTTTAGCACTTCCCCAGTATAATAATAATAATATAACAACATACAATAGGCCCCCGGTTTTTGTAATTAACCCGTAAACAGTCCAAACATATACAGTGGTACCTCGGTTAACGATGGTCCCCAAACTCACCCTTTTATGTAAGTTTATTTTTTTAAATGCTTTTGTAAGTGTATTTTTGAGGGGTCTAAAAGGACTAGTCTATTTTACATTATTCCTAATGGGGATAAATTCGTTTGGTAATGGCACTTGAACAGCATTCTGGAATGAAAGAATATCGTTAACCGAGGTACCACTGTACAGTGGTACCTCGACTTACGTTGTTATCATCTTACGTTATATTCGATATCCGATACTTATAACGTAAGAAATTTGAATGCGACATCCGTTGATTGATTGTCTTACGACTTTCGTACGGACCTGTCCGCTTGGAGCCCAGCTGAGCGCGCACTCCAGGGAGCGTCAGTGTGCTATTGTTTACAAGCGGGCGACCACCCACCCACACCCACGCATTCATACCAGTATATTGTCATTATTCCACTGTTTTTAGTGCTTGCAACTGCTAAATAAGCTACCATGGGTCCAAGGAAAGATCCTAGTGCTAAGCCTGTGGCAAAGAGGAACAGAAATATATGTACGATAGAAGTGAAGAAGGAGATAATAGAAAAATATGAAAGTGGAGTGCGTATCAGTGAGCTGGCCAGGCTGTATGGTAAACCCTATTCTACCATCTCTACCATTGTGGATAAGAAATATTTAAGTAAAATC
>WNWK01001226.1:0-122507 GCA_009830355.1 Cherax destructor | reverse complement strand
GGTATTGGGTAGATGGCGGAATATTTTGAGGAACTTTTAAATGTCGATGAAAAAGGGAGGCGGTAATTTCATGTACTGGCCAGGGAGGTACAACATCGTTTAGGAGTGAAGAAGAGCAGGATGTGAGTGTGGGGAGGTGCACGAGGCATTACGTAGAATGAAAGGGGTAAAGCAGCTGGAATTGACGAAATCATGACAGAAATGTTAAAAGCAGGGGGATATAGTGCTGGAGTGGTTGGTATTTTTGTTTAATAAATGTATGAAAGAGGGAAGGTACCTAGGGATTGGCAGAGAGCATGTATAGTTCCTTTATATAAAGAGAGGGGATAAAAGAGAGTGTAAAAATTATAGGGGAATAAGTTTACTGAGTATACCAGGTAAAGTGTATGGCAGGGTTATTATTGAAAGAATTAGAGGTAAGACAGAGAGTAGGATTGCAGATGAGCAAGGAGGCTTTAGAGTGGGTAGGGATGTGTAGATCAAGTGTTTACAGTGAAGCATATATGTGAACAGTATTTAGAAAAGGTAGAGAAGTTTTTATTGCATTTATGGATTTAGAAAAGGCATATGATAGAGTGGATAGGGGAGCAATGTGGCAAATGTTGCAAGTGTATGGAATAGGTAGTAAGTTACTGAAGGCTGTAAAGAGTTTTTATGAGGATAGTGAGGCTCAGGTTAGGGTGTGTAGGAGAGAGGAGATTACTTCCCGGTAAAGTAGGTCTTAGACAGGTATGTGTAATGTCACCATGGTTGTTTAATATATTTATAGATGGGGTTGTAAAGAAGTAAATGCTAGGGTGTTGGGGAGAGGGGTGGGATTAAATTATGGAGAATTAAATGCAAATGGGAGTTGACACAGTTACTTTTGCTGATGATACTGTGCTTATGGGAGATTCTAAAGAAAAGTTGCAAGGTTAGTGGACGAGTTTGGGAGAGTGTGTAAAGGTAGAAAGTTAAAAGTGAACATAGATAAGAGTAAGGTGATGAGGGTATCTAACGATTTAAATAAAGAAAATTGGATATCACATTGGAGAGAGGGATTATGGAAGAAGTAAATGTTTTCAGATATTTGGGAGTTGATGTGTCAGCGGATGGGTTTATGAAGGATGAGGTTAACCATAGAATTGATGAAGGAAAAAGGGAGTGGTGCATTGAGGTATCTGTGGAGACAAAAACGTTATCCATGGAGGCAAAGAAGGGAATGTACGAAAGTATAGTGGTACCAACACTCTTATATGGGTGTGAAGCATGGGTTGCAAATGCTGCAGCGAGGAGGAGGCTGGAGGCAGTTGAGATGTCCTGTCTAAGGGCAATGTGTGGTGTAAATATTATGCAGAAAATTCGGAATGTGGAAATTAGGAGAAGGTGTGGAGTTACTAAAAGTATTTGTCAGAGGGCTGAAGAGGGGTTGTTGAGGTGGTTTGGTCATTTAGAGAGAATGGATCAAAGTAGAATGACTTGGAGAGCGTATAAATCTGTGGGGAAGGAAGGCGGGGTAGGGGTCGTCCAAGAAAAGGTTGGAGGAAGGGGTAAAGGAGGTTTTGTGGGCGAGGGCTTGGACTTCCAGCAAGCATGTGTGAGCGTGTTAGATAGGAGTGAATGGAGACGAATGGTTTTTGGGACATGACGATCTGTTGGAGTGTGAGCATGGTAACATTTTGTGAAGGGATTCAGGGAAACCAGTTACTTGATTTAATTGGACTTGAGTCCTGGAAATGGGAAGTACAATGCCTGCACTTTAAAGGAGGGGTCTGAGATAGTGACAGCTGGGAGGGACTTTTCTCAGCTGTCATATCTGAGCTCCTCTGCAAAGACAGTGATTATGTATGAGTGTGGTGAAAGTGTTGAATGATGATGAAAGTATTTTCTTTTTGGGGATTTTCTTTCTTTTTGGGTCACCCTGCCTCGGTGGGAGACGGCCGACTTGTTGAAAAAAAAAAAAAAAAAAAAAAAATATCCAAAGCATTGCTGGGACCTATAAATACTATGAATATTTTTCTAGACAATAGTATGTGACTTAGGAAGGTGAAATTGTTCATCTGTCACTGTGTTTGTGACTATTTGAGTACCTAATATTAGTGTCAGAACAAAGATTAGTTTTGAAATCACAAGAACTACTACAAATTGTAATTATCAGAACAAAAATTATACAAATTATAAAAAAAAAAAAAAAAAAAGAGAAAAAAGGTATATCGGCAACACTTCTGCAAGCAGCAGCGCTTCATGTTGCTGTCAGGTAAGCGACAAGCGCCGATTTCGCGGCCTGGTATCTCCGTAAGTACTGACTAGAATTTTTTTTTTTTTACATTACTTTATTTAAAAAAAAATCAAAATATACGGAGCACTGGGGGAGAGTACGTAGATCTATGTTTAGACAATTAAGGGGTTAAATAAAGTAATTAACAAAATAAAAACATGCTAAATCAAAGGCAAAAAATTTTAATACTTACAGAAACTTGAAAAGTGCATTTCTTCCACTGGTACTCATCCAGAATGACCAAAGCTTTTTGTTTAGATTTTTCATCTCTGAAGTTAATGTAAGCCCAATTTTTGTATGGTCCAGCTGGTATAATTTTATGAGCCTTCAGCTGCAGTGTCTCATTCAGGAGTTTCTTCAGTTGCTGTATATAAACAAGTTGTTACATTTTATACATCAGTTACAACAAACTTGCTTTAAATACAACCTCGTTAAATTACTAATATGTACGTACGTGCATGTGTGTGTGCATTCTTTGATTTCAACGCCTGCTAATGGCTCAAATATTCTATCCAGTAAATTCTTTCCATATATTTTATAAGCAGCAGACTTTCTCAAACATGAAAATTAATGTAAACCATATTTGCTACCTTCAGATAATGCTCAGCTTTTGTAATGGTAACAATATAGCTAACTTACACTGTTCAATAATAGAATACCCAAATTAATAGCTAATGCATGATTGTAATTACAGTGGACCCCCGAGTTTCATAAAAACTTCACTCCTGAAGTCTGCTCAAGTGCCATTACCGAACGAATTTTCTCCCTTAAGGAAAAATTTCACGTAGGTTAGTCTATTTCAGACCTCCAAAAATACTTTTCCACAAGCACTTACAATATATTATACTTACATAAATGTACGATTTCCGGGGTTTACGAAACTCGGGGGTCCACTGTATTACCTACTATGAATATTATTTAATGTATACAAAAATCAGCTGCTATGCAATTCAAGTGTATTTTACCAAGTACAAAAACTAGATACTTTACCTCCTCATATAAATATTGCTTGTATACAAGTTGTGCAATTAAAATCAAATAAACTGCCAAAAATGCTTTCTCTGAAACCAAACAAGAAACACATGCAGTAATGCTGCATAATTCTTTATTAACTGCTCTTGGTGACAAACTGTAATCCAGTTCTTATGAACAGTAAGTCAAAGACTTTGACTTACTGTACACAAGAAGCAGATTACAGTTTGTTACCAAGAAGTAATAGTTAATAAAGAATTATGCAACACTACTGTGTGTTTCTTGCCTGGTTTAAAGGAAAACATTTTTAGCAGTAAACACTGTATATAGTAAAAGCAATAGCAAAAATGATACTTTAAACCAAGAATGCATAACCTGTACATCCCTCCTATAAGTAAACCAAGATCTCACTCACTGCCACAGAGAAGTAACGAGATAAACCAAGATCTCACTCACTGCCACAGAGAAGTAACGAGGTAAACCACGAAGTTCAATTTTAAAATTTTCTGATGTAAATTCACCATCCCTTTTTGTGGAATTCAGGGGATCTTTAGAAGTGTCTTCATTTTGTTCATTTCCATCTTCAGTTTTGTCTTCAGCTTTGTCTTCACTCTTCTCTTCATTTGGAGTGCTGTCATCCTCATTTTCTTCCTCCTTACCATCATGTTCCATTGTTTCTAACTCTTCCTCTTCCTCTTCATCCCCAATTTCAATCACCTCCATCTCATCCTTTGATGCTGAAATTTTTTTATTAGTAAAAATAAATCAGGTTTATATGCAGTCAAATATTTATTTTATCTTCAACGTATATCATGTATGTTATCATTAGAGCTGCCTGAAAATAGTGAGAACAATGGCAGACGTTTGCAATAAGTAAACTTGACTACCACCTGCAGAAAAAGCCAGATTAACTAAGTTGGCCAGATAGAGACAACTTGGTTAACCATGCAGTCAACAATGAAGTCCGGCTTTACTCATGGCTTTAAGAGTATTATTCTCAAAACAGATATGACACGGTGTTTCCTGCAGGAATTCCTCTCGGGTAAGAAAAGTTTAATGTAGTTTTGATCTAGAGCTACCCTTTCCTTTAACCTTTGAGAACCATCACCACTAAATTTCCATCTATCTATTATTCCTATTATCATAGAACATTCAATATAACATAACTAATATTGTGCCACTACAAAAGACCCAACATACAATCAGCATACAGTAAAGGGAAGTAACCCCGGAGAGGGACTTAATACCTGAACTCCTTATGGAGGGGGATTCCCCTTCCAACCAATAACCTCTCCTTTTTCCTCTCCGCATCTTCCATATGCCAACAAGTCTTCAATAAAAGTAAAAGTGATATTAAATGTTCATTTATCTATTTCATTAGTCCTTTATATTTATTTCTCATTGTTTTCTGTATGTAAAACTATAGTTATTCTCTATAAAATGTATTTTTTGTTAATACTTTTGGGTGTCTGGAACGGATTACAGTGGACCCTCAGAAATCGAACACCTCGGCAATCGAACACTTTTTAGAACAAATTTTATTTCGGTAATCGAACACTTTCCGCCAATAGAACAAGTGCGTACCAGACCTGTCTGCCCAGGCGTCGTGAGTCAGTCTAGCTTTGTTTATCCTCCAGTGAACATTACCCTGCTTGCTCTTCCAAACATTTCACAATTAATTAATTGTGTTTGGAGCTTGTTCATTGGTTGAGGCAGTGGTGGTGAGAGGCAGTGGTGGTGGTGAGAGGCAGTGGTGGTGGTGGTGAGAGGCAGTGGTGGTGGTGGTGAAAGGCAGTGGTGGTGGTGGTGAGAGGCAGTGGTGGTGAGAGGCAGTGGTGTCGTGGGTGGTCTTTTCATGGATTGGGTAATAACACAGACCTTTGATATACCTTTGAAGAGTTTCTAGAGTTTATCTACTCTCTGAGCCCGGCCATGGGCCAGGCTCGTCTGGTGCTTGCCTGGTCAACCAGGCTGTTGCTGCTGGAGGCCCGCTGTCCCACATATCCATCACAGCCTAGTGATATGGCACCTGGTGAAGATACATGTCCAGTTTCCTCTTGAAGGCTTCTACACAGATTCCAGCCGTGTTTTGGATATCTTCTGGAAAGATGTTGAATAGTCTGGGACCCCGGATGTTAATACAGTGGACCCCCGAGTTTCGTAAAAACTTCACTCCTGAATTCTGCTCAAGTGCCATTACGAGCAATTTACTCCCTTAAGGAAAAATGTCACGTAGGTTAGTCTATTTCAGACCCCCAAAAATACTTTTCCACAAGCACTTACAATATTATACTTACATAAATGTACGATTTCCGGGGTTTACGAAACTCGGGGGTCCACTGTACAGTGCTCCCTTATTGTTCCCACCGCACCTCTGCTCCTCACTGGGTTTATTTTACACTTCCTCCCATATCTCTCACTCCAGTGTGTTATGGCAGTGTGCAGATTTGGGACCAAGCCCTCAAGTACTTTCCAGGTATATATTATCATGTACAGTGGACCCCCGAGTAACGAACACCCTGGAAATCGTACAAGTATGTAAGTATAATATTGTAAGTGCTTTTGAAAGTGTATTTTTGGGGGTCTGAAATGGACTAACCTACTTGACATTATTTCTTAAGGGAGTAAATTCGTTCGGTAATGGCATTTGAGCAGGCTTCTGGAATGAATTTTGTTCATTACTCAGGGGTCCACTGTGTCTCTCCTCCGCTACAATGAGTACATGTTCAAGACTTGAAGGCGTTCCCAATAATTTAGATGTTTCACTGGCTCAATGTGAGCCATAAACAATCTCTGTATTTATTCCAGCTCTGATAGTTCTCCTGCTTTGAACAGGGCCGTCAGCACTGAGCAATATTCTAAGTGAGGGAGCACTAGCGATTTGAAGAGTGTCACCATCGGCATTATTTCCCTTGTTTTGAAAGATCTCAATACCCACCCTGTCATCTTCCTGGCTGTTGTGATCTTTGTCTTGTTATGGTCTTGAAAAGAAAGATCAGCAGACATAATTATTCCCAAGTCCTTTACGTGTTCCTTTCATTCTATGGGGTGACCCCTCTTGAGTTTTGTATATAGTGTTCCTCTTGAGTTCTTCATTCTTTCCATACTTAACCAACTGAAGCTTATCACCATTGAACGTCATGTTCTCCACTGCCCACTGGGAACCCTGCTTATGTCTTCCTGTAATTTTTCAGTGTTCTACAGTAGTGACTTTCATGCTTATTTTAGTGTCATCTGCAAATGATGATACAAAAGTGTGCCGGGTGTTTTTATCTATGTCTGCTATGAGGATGAGAAACAGCAGAGGTGCCAGGACAGTGCCTTGGGGCACTGAGCTTTTGACCTCGCTGATGCTGGATCTTGCCCTGTTCACTACTACTTTTTGTGTTCTGTGTGTTAGGAACTCGAAAATCCATCTACCTACCTTCCCCGTAATCCCCATGGCCCTCATTTTGTGCGCTATCACTCCATGATCGCATTTGTCAAACGCCTCTGCAAAATCTGTGTAAATCATATCAGCATTTTGGTCCTCTTCCAGTGCCTCCGTAATTCTGTCATAATGGTTCAGCAGCTGTGATAGGCATGATCGACCCGCTCTAAAGCCATGCTGGTTCGGGTTATGTTGGTTGTGCTGGTCCATGAACTTTGTAATCTGCCGTCTCATCACTCTTTCAAAGATTTTTATGATGCGAGAAGTTGGGGCTACTGGTCTGTAATTTTTAGCTAGTGCTCTACTACCTCCCTTATGAAAAAGAGCTATGTCTGCACTCTTTAAGGCCTCGGGTATTTCACTTAGATCTAAGTTCTTTCTCCAAAGAATACTAAGGGTTCGTGCTAATGGTACTTTTCACTTCTTTATAAATAAAGCATTCCATGAATCTGGTCCAGGTGCTGAGTGAGTGGGCATGTTTTTCAAAATTTATGGGATTTGTACTAATGTCAGTTAGTTGGTCTGCACAGTCTTCTGCTGAAGTGGAAAATATTTCTGCATTTTCTACCTTGCTGTCATTTAGTGGGTTGCTGAACACCGACTCGTACTGTTCTTTTAGGATTTCACTCGTTTCCTGTTCGTCAGTATACGAATCTCCTCTCAATAATGGTACAATTCTACAGGTAGTTCTTAGCTTGGATTTTGCATAGGAATAGAAATATTTTGGGTTTCTTGCAATATCCTGTATGGCTCTTTGTTCCCTTTGTACTTCTTCTGTTAGGTATGACATCTTAAGTTTTTGTTCTATTATTAAGGCTATCTCTCCTCTGTTGCAACATATTTGTGTTTTTCAACAATTCAGTAACCCGTTTTCTTCTTCTGTACCATCTCCTACGCTCTCTCTCTATATCTGATCTTATGGGTTTCCTCAATGGTACGTGCTTCATACATACCTTGTATGCTTCTGTACTCAGCTTCTCAAGGCACTGGTGGGGATTTAGGGAGCTCATGTCTGATTCCCAGAATATGTCTGATAGCTCTTGGTTTATTTTTTCCCAGTCAATTCTATGGCTATTAAAATTAAACTTACTGAACATCCCATCTCTAACATTAGTGCTGCAGTTCCCTAACCCTGAGTTAATACTCGTTTGAACTTCTATGATGTTGTGATCAGAGTACAGTAGGGCCCCACTTATACGGCAGGTTAGGTTCCAGGCTAGCGCCTTAAAGCAGACATCGCCGAAAAGCAGAACGCCATTTTTTTCCACTTCTAAATGCATATAATTGCCAGACAACAAGCTTACACTAACTTATATTAAGTTAGCAATAGCACTAGGCATTAAAAAACACAATAAAAAATAAGATAGTACACACAGAGTACACTTATTACTTACCTTAAAGTACAGTGGACCCCCGAGTTTCGTAAAAACTTCACTCCTGAAGTCTGCTCAAGTGCCATTACCGAACGAATTTACTCCCTTAAGGAAAAATTTCACGTAGGTTAGTCTATTTCAGACCCCCAAAAATACACTTCCACAAGAACTTACAAAATTATACTTACATAATTGCACGATTTCCGGGGTATTCGTTAACCGAGGGTCCACTGTATTAACATTGGCTTAAAATAGTCTGTGAACCAATTTATGAAAAGATCAGTAGTCAAAGCTTTTGAATTGGATTTATAATAAACAGGTTGGCTACCTTTTGCATAGTTCTTTAGAGCCCTAGGATTCTCTGAGTGATAAATTATCATAGGTTTTAACTTGCAATCCCCAGCAGCATTAGCTCCTAACAAGAGTGTTAGTTGAAGACTCAGATGAGTCAAAGGGATGTTATGAAGTATTTCTTCAGCCATAGAGTAGTCAGGAAGTGGAATAGTCTAGCAAGTGATGTAGTGGAGGCAGGAACCACACATAGCTTTAAGACGAGGTATGATAAAGATCATGGAGCAGGGAGAGAGAGGACCTAGTAGCAGTCAGTGAAGAGGCGGGGCCAGGAGCTAAGTCTCGACCCCTGCAACCACAATTAGGAAAGTACACTCTTGGGTTATCCTGGGTTCTCTACACATATGCTGCTATATGTAACTGTATTTGATGGCTATCTCAGCAATCAACATATACATACCTTGTTAGTAAGTTTATTCAGGTATACACAAATACAGTTACATAGATTATCATACATAGCAGAATATGTGTAGACAACCTAGGATAACCCAAAAAAGTCAGTTCACTGAGTTTAATCATTTCTAACTTGGCACTTAAAGTAAGAGGCTTACGTCTCCTCTTTTTATCACAACTTAGCTTAGACGCCATAGTCAATGAGAGCCAACTAGTTAACGAAAGAGTAAACGAGAGAGAGAACGAGATACGGAGTTCAGACAAGGTAAAAAAACAAACTGAACAGGTAGTGGGCGATCACTCGGTCAGGCGAAATGAATGCGATTAATATGTGTCCACTTTTACTTCATTCACATACGTTTGTAAGAGTCTGTGAAACTTTTACCTTAAAATAATTTTTTTATTATAATAATAATTACCTCACAATACAAATACTCTTACATTGTGTACAAGTTAGTACAAAATAAACAAACAGCAACACTCCCATTCTCATGTAACACACTATTTTTAGTTAATGATAGTATTATTATTATTATTATCATAATAAAAAAGAAGCGCTAAACCCACAAGGGTCGTGAATAGCTATATATAGAGTGAAGGCATATGAAAGGAATATTTTTTCTACAGTTATCCCTCAATGTTTGACTAGAGAAAACGTAATTCTTCGGAATCCTACAAAGTCGCTTAGTAAACAAATATCATATTTGTCAATTTTTATTCTGTGGGTGTATGTATCATGTTTATATGCTATGTAACGTGTTTTTTAAATAATTTTGAAGAAAATATAGATGAATTAATGAAAATGTCTATATTTCTCATGGGAAATATTGATTCAATTTTCAAACATTTCGTGTTAAGAACAAGCTCCTGGAACGGATTATGTTCGATTTCCGAGGGTCCACTGTAATTGGATTTACAGTGAACCCCCGGTGTTCGACGGCGTCGGAGCTCGGCCAAATCAGTGTTCGACGTTTTTTTTTACAATATTTTTGACTCGGTATTAGGCGGCCACTCGGAGTTTGGCGAGTCGGCTATCCGTCCCAAACGCGTACGCGTGTGGCCCAGCTGGGCGCCCAGGCACTCTGTGTTATTGTTTACAAGCGAGCGAACACTACCCACGCACCACCCATGCATTCATACCATATATATTGTCATTATTCCAGTGTTTTTAGTGCTTGCAACTGCTATATAAGCCACCATGGGCCCCAAGAAAGCTCCTAGTGCTAAGCCTGTGGTAAAGAAAGTGCAGGGAGTGAAGCATTCATGCAGGGAGTGTAGCATGGATGCAGGGAGTGTAGCAGGCATGCAGGGAGTGTAGCAGGCATGCAGGGAGTGTAGCAGGCATGCAGGGAGTGTAGCAGGCATGCAGGGAGTGTAGCAGGCATGCAGGGAGTGTAGCAGGCATGCAGGGAGTGTAGCAGGCATGCAGGGAGTGTAGCAAGGATGCAGGGAGTGTAGCAAGGATGCAGGGAGTGTAGCAAGGATGCAGGGAGTGTAGCAAGGATGCAGGGAGTGTAGCAAGGATGCAGGGAGTGTAGCAAGGATGCAGGGAGTGTAGCAAGGATGCAGGGAGTGTAGCAAGGATGCAGAGTGTAGCAGGGATGCAGGGAGTGTAGCAGGCATGCAGGGAGTGTAGCAGGCATGCAGGGAGTGTAGCAGGGATGCAGGGAGTGTAGCAGGGATGCAGGGAGTGTAGCAGGGATGCAGGGAGTGTAGCAGAGATGCAGGGAGTGTAGCAGGGATGCAGGGAGTGTAGCAAGGATGCAGGGAGTGTAGCAAGGATGCAGGGAGTGTAGCAGGCATGCAGGGAGTGTAGCAAAGATGCAGGGAGTGTAGTAGGCATGCAGGGAGTGTAGTAGGCATGCAGTGAGTGTAGCATTCATGCAGGGAGTGTAGCATTCAAAGAAAAAGGCCAGTAACCCCTTCCAAACACTAGCAGGTACCACCTTCTCCCCTCCTCCCATCCTCCACACATCAACAACTCTTCAATAAATGTAAGTGACATGTTATTGTACTATTTATTTCTTAATTTTTTTATAAAACTGTGTTTAATTTAATATCAAAAAGTTCTAAAAAATATTTTATTTTAATACTTTTGGATGTCTGGAACGGATTAATTTTATTTCCATTATTTCTTATGGGGAAAATAGAATCGGAGTTCGACCAAACCGATGGTCGACGGGCCCTCTGTGACGGATTGCCGACGAGAACCGGGGGCTCACTGTACATTATTTATGGGAAATATTGCTTCAGTTTTTTTCGAACTTGGTTTTCCTCAGACTTTCTGAACGAATTAATGACGAAAACTGAGGTTCCACTGTATATACTATATAAATAAAGCCTCTCCTCACTTACTGACGGAGTTCTGTTCCTAAGACTGTTAGTGCAGTTCTCAATAATGTAACCCACGTAAATTATTAATGTCCAGTATGTATTAAGTCACAGCTGAGGGAACAACTGGGTGAAAGCCATATTACAGGTTAACCCTTTCAGTGTCAGTCCTGTTACATAGCTTTGAAGCCAGTGTCGCTCCCGTAGTACTACACCATGAGCTCAGCTCACTCATAAGCTGTGAACGGTAAATTTGGGCCTAGATACGAGAGTATGGGTCTATGGGTTAAGTGCAACATATAAAAAAATCCTGCAGCAAGGAGTGCATAGTGAAAAAAAACTGACAGCATTTTTGGTTTAGAACGACTTTGTGGTGTATTTTTGTATGGGTTTTATGGTTGTATTCTCGGTTTCTTGGCCTCATTTAATAGAATGAAAGATATATTACAGAAATAGAGATGATTCTCATTGGTTTCAGAAATGTTCAATTTTTGCTGATATTCCAGAGTACACACATGACTTCACCTGTCCAATACGCATCCAACTCATAAGTTTAATATGCATTTAGGAATGCACTAACATTATTTATACAATTACAGTGGACCCTCGCTATTCGAACATTCTTCATTCCAGAATGCTGTTCAAGTGCTGTTACCAAACAAATTTATTCCCATAAGGAATGATGTAAATTAGATTAGTCCATTTCAAACCTCCAAAAATACACTTATAAAAGCACTTACAATAATAAACTTACATAAAAGGACAAGTTTGGAGTGTTCGAATAGCGAGGGTCCACTGTATTACAATATTGTAGTAGTCTGCATAAAAACTAAAAATGGAAAGTAGGCATAATAGAAAAGGAGCCTAGATATGTGACTCGGGAACAGAGGAACTTTTTTTTAGTGCCAGGAATGTCTACAATGTTTATTCTAAAGCCTATTTTTAAACTGGCAATTTTTTAATTTTGTGTAAAACTGGCCACATTACCAATTTCTGATCACTTTACTGGGTAGTTGAAATAGGTAAATGGGTAATTTCTTGTACTCAACCGAAAGAATAGAAGGAATACTAGTGAAACAGCTATGAATCTGGTTGACTGGAACAATAGAACTGGCCAAAAATAGTTTGCAAAGTGGGTGAAATCGCTAATGTGTAAATACTGCCGAGACCGCTAACTTTGCGAGAGTGTAATTCCCTAAGTTTTCAATTAAATTCATACTTTTGGTTTCATTACCTTTGGAAAACGATTCTCTGTAACTTCCTAAGAAAAAATAACTTTTTTTTTTTAATTTTGCGACCCTGAGAGCAAGTTTGAGAGCAGTTGTCGCGAGCCTGAAAGGGTTAAGAGAGGAGGCAGCCAGATAGTATTCAAATCAGAATATTAAGCAGTGTATAAACTGGGAAAGGCAAGCATCAACAGAAACAACCAACCCTAAGTAAGATTCAGATTCATGTTGATAATATTGTGGACATTACCTATGTCTAAAATTTCCACTTAAAATCATGCATTTCTTGTTTGGAACATTCATAATTTACCTTCTCATATATTTCAACTAAAAAAAACACACTTTTATAAAACAAACACTTGTTTTATGGTAAACAAATGCATTTACTGAACCTAATTTTAAGTTACATAAACCCAAATGCTAAAGGCATTAATTAATGCAGAATAGAAAACTACATGAGAGTAACTTACCAGTTTCTTTCGACATCTTTCAATAGACAGGGTCAACAATTTCTGAAAATAAAATACAAAATATTAAACTGATTTTAGTCAAATGTTAATTTACGTATTTTTATTGAATATTCATACAACAAAACCATCTGGTGGACACTTGTAATAGAAAACAAACCTTTCATTTAGCAGTATCTCATCAAAGTAGGCAAAGGTCACTGAAGATTTTTTAAAAAATTCTACATTTCAATTTAGGTAAAGTACGGGACTGTTTATCCATTCTTGAACAGCTATGACGTATTAACTGAGGCCCTCTATCCTTTAATAGAGGTCATGGAAAAAATGCTATTGAAAAGAAGTTTATATTCTACTTAATAAATGCGGAATGCTGATAATGGTATAGACAATGATGTGAAGCCTTTATTAACCCTTTCACTGTCGGTGACGTATAGGTACAGGTCTCAGTGAGTGTGATGATTGACATATTGGTCTGGAGGGATTGGAGTAGTGTTGTGAGGTCATCATAATGTTTGCTCAAAGATCT
Organism: Cherax destructor; assembly: GCA_009830355.1. Lineage (NCBI taxonomy): Eukaryota > Metazoa > Arthropoda > Malacostraca > Decapoda > Parastacidae > Cherax > Cherax destructor. Next base: position 109,181 of record WNWK01001226.1, on the reverse strand, counting down.
AACATTGTAATTGAAGATAGTTATGTTATTGTTGGCTCTGAGTAATGTCTTTGCTTGATCTGCTGTGTAATAAGAACATAAGAAAGGAGGAACACTGCAGCAGGCCTGTTGGCCCATACTAGGCAGGTCCTTCACATTCCATCCCACTAACAGAATATTTGTTCAACCTAATTTTCAATGCTACCCAAGAAATAAGCTTTGATAATTTTATTTACTCATGTGCAATTCCCACTCAAATCCAACCCCTCTCACTCATGAATTTATCCAACCTAAATTTGAAACTACCCAAGGTCCTAGCTACAATAACCCTACGAGGCAGACTGTTCCACTCATCAACTACCCTATTTCCAAACCAATACTTTCCTATATCCTTTCTAAATCTAAACTTATCTAACTTGAATCCATTATTGCGGGTTCTCTCTTGGAGAGATATCCTCAAGACCTTATTTATATCCACTTTGTTAATACCCATTTTCCACTTGTATACCTCGATCATGTCTCCCCTCATTCTACGTCTTACAAGTGAATGTAATTTTAGGGTCTTCAATCTTTCTTCGTAAGGAAGATTTCTAATGCTATGTATTAATTTAGTCATTCTACGCTGAATGTTTTCTAACGAATTTATGTCCATTCTGTAATATGGAGACCAAAACTGAGCTGCGTAATCTAGGTGAGGCCTTACTAATGATGTATAAAGCTGTAATATAACCTCTGGACTTCTGTTGCTAACACTTCTTGATATAAATCCCAGTAATCTATTTGTCTTATTACGTACGCTTAGGCATTGCTGTCTTGGTTTAAGGTTGCTGCTTACCATCACCCCCAAGTCCTTCTCGCAATCTGTATGGCTAAGTTCTACTTTATTTAACTTTAAGTGCTTGGGTTATGGACACTTCCGAGCTTCAGAACCTTGCACTTATCTACATTGAACTGCATCTGCCACTTTTCTGACCACGAATTAAGTTTGTCTAAATCTTCCTGAAGTTCTATGACATCTATGTTTGAATCAATTATCCTACCTATCTTCGTGTCGTCGGCGAATTTGCTCATATCACTAGTAATTCCCTCGTCAAGGTCATTGATATATATTATAAATAACAATGGGCTAAGACTGATCCCTGTGGAACACCACTTGTTACAAGTCCCCATTCGGATTTAACCCCATTTATGCACACTCTCTGCTTCCTATTGGTGAGCCATGACTCGATCCATGACAGCACTTTTCCCCCAATGCCATGAGCTGCCACTTTCTTTAACAGTCTCTGGTGCGGTACTCTATCAAAAGCCTTACTAAAGTCTAAATAAACAATATCGAATTCTTTATCATGATCAACAGCCTCAAAAGCTTTACTGAAGAAGGTTAATAAATTAGATAGGCAGGAACGGCCCCTCGTGAATCCATGCTGAGTATCATTAATCAAATTATGGCTATCTAGATGGCTTCTAATAATATCAGCTATAATTGACTAGTAATTTGCCTACAATTGAGGTCAGGCTTATTGGGCGGTAATTTGACGGTAGTGACTTGTCCCCTGCTTTAAAAATAGGAATTACATTAGCCATCTTCCACATATCAGACACTACACCTGTTTGAAGAGATAAATTAAAAATTTTAGATATTGGTTCACAGAGTTCTATTTTGCATTCCTTAAGAACCCTTGCAAAAAGCTCATCAGGACCCGGCGATTTATTTTGTTTCAGTCTGTCTAGTTGTTTCATAACCATTTCGCTAGTGACTGTGATATTACATCCTTTATCTTCTTCTGGGCCTCTGTAAAAATTAATTACTGGGATATTATTAGTGTCTTCCTGTGTGAAAACCGAGAGAAAATAATTATTAAAAATAGAGCACATATCATTCTCCTTGTCAGTAAAATGCCCAGAGTTATTTTTAAGGATACCTATCTTATCCCTAACTTTTGTTCTATAAACCTGGAAAAAACTTATTGGGTTAGTTTTTGAATCCCTAGCAACTTTAATTTCGTAGTCCCGTTTAGCTTTTCTTATCCCCTTTTAACGTCCCTCTTAATGTCAGTATACTGATTTATAAGATGACCCTCACCTCTTTTTATGTGCCTATAAATTCCTTTCTTCTGCCCTAAAAGATACTTGAGCCTATTATTCATCCATTTTGGGTCATTTCTACTTGATCAAATTTCTTTATACGGGATAAATGTTCTTTGGGCAGCCTGTATAGTGTTAAGAAAACTGTCATATTGATACCTCTCTTCTTCACCCCAGTCCACAGTTGATAATTGTTCTCTAAGTCCATTATAATCTGCTAAGCGAAAATCTGGGACCGTTACTGAATTATCCCTACTATCATACATCCATTCAATGCTAAAGGTAATTGACTTGTGGTCGCTTGAGCCGAGTTCCTCTGTAATTTCTAAATTATTAACAAGGGTTTCCTTGCTTGCCAGAACCAAGTCAAGTAGGTTATTTCCCCTTGTAGGTTCTGTTACAAACTGCTTCAAAAAGCAATCCTGAACTACTTCTAAAAAGTCGTTAGATTCTAAATTCCCTGTCAAGAAATTCCAATCAATCTGACTAAAGTTAAAGTCCCCTAGAATTACTACGTTATCGTGCCTTGTGGCCTTAATTTCCTCCCAAAGTAGTCTCCCTTGTTCCCTATCTAAGTTTGGAGGACGGTAAATCACGCCTAAAATAAATTTTTCACACCCCTCTGAAAATTCTATCCAGACTCTGTGTTATTTCAGACTTTATACCCGTTTTTATGCAACAATTTAAATGATCACGGACATAGAGTGCCACCCCACCCCCCTTCCCGATACTTCTGTCTACTTGAAACAATTTAAAACCCTGAATGTTGCAGTTGATGTTGGAATCATGTAATTCATTTAATAATAGGTTGATATAAGGATCAATTCCTGTAATCATAAGATTTGATGTGATTCTATAACTAGAATTGAGACCAATGGATAATACTAAAATTAATAATATGGTACTAGATTAAATTCTTAGGAACTAGTGGATTATTACAATTTTTAACAATTGTTTACGGAGATATAGGATATTTGACAGAGTTCTTGGCACGTGAATTTGTACCTTATTGCAATTTATTGAACTATGGTAGTTATTCTAAAGCTAGGAATAAAGGAGCTAGGGAAAATAATAGCAAACAATGAAAGTAAAGTATTTTAGTACCTGAGTTAGCACCTTAATTATTATAATAAAAATTAATATAAGTAACTTTTATAACTAAGTACAACACTACCACGCCTCCGCACTAACAATACAACAACATACCACGCCTCCGCACTAACAATATACAACACTACCCACGCCTCCGCACTAACAATACTACAACACTACCACGCCTCCGCACTAACAATACTACAACACTACCACGCCTCCGCACTAACAATACTACAACACTACCACGCCTCCGCACTAACAATACTACAACACTACCACGCCTCCGCACTAACAATACTACAACACTACCCACGCCTCCGCACTAACAATACTACAACACTACCCACGCCTCCGCACTAACAATACTACAACACTACCCACGCCTCCGCACTAACAATACAACACTACCCACGCCTCCGCACTAACAATACAACAACACTACCCACGCCTCCGCACTAACAATACAACAACACTACCCACGCCTCCGCACTAACAATACTACAACACTACCACGCCTCCGCACTAACAATACTACAACACTACCACGCCTCCGCACTAACAATACTACAACACTACCCACGCCTCCGCACTAACAATACTACAACACTACCCACGCCTCCGCACTAACAATACTACAACACTACCCACGCCTCCGCACTAACAATACTACAACACTACCCACGCCTCCGCACTAACAATACTACAACACTACCCACGCTCCGCACTAACAATACTACAACACTACCCACGCCTCCGCACTAACAATACTACAACACTACCACGCCTCCGCACTAACAATACTACAACACTACCCACGCCTCCGCACTAACAATACTACAACACTACCCACGCCTCCGCACTAACAATACACATACCACGCCTCCGACTAACAATACTACTCCACGCCTCCGTACTAACAATACACTACCCACGCCTCCACACAATACACTACCCACGCCTCCGTACTAACAATACACTACCACGCCTCCGTACTAACAATACACTACCACGCCTCCGTACTAACAATACACTACCACGCTCCGTACTAACATACACTACCACGCCTCCGTACTAACAATACACTACCACGCCTCCGTACTAACAATACACTACCCACGCCTCCGTACTACAATACACTACCCACGCTCCTACTAACAAACTACTACACACACTACCGTACTAACAATACACTACCCACGCCTCCGTACTAACAATACACTACCCACGCCTCCGTACTAACAATACACTACCCACGCCTCCGTACTAACAATACACTACCCACGCCTCCGTACTAACAATACACTACCCACGCCTCCGTACTAACAATACACTACCCACGCCTCCGTACTAACAATACACTACCCACGCCTCCGTACTAACAATACACTACCAGCCTCGTACTAACAATACACTACCACGCCTCCGTACTAACAATACACTACCACGCCTCCGTACTAACAATACACTACCCACGCCTCCGTACTAACAATACACTACCCACGCCTCCGTACTAACAATACACTACCCACGCCTCCGTACTAACAATACACTACCCACGCCTCCGTACTAACAATACACTACCCACGCCTCCGTAACTCAACACTACGCACTCCGTATTATAATACACACACCCACGCCTCCGTTTATAATACAACACTACCCACGCCTCCGTTTATAATACAACACTACCACGCCTCCGTATTATAATACAACACTACCCACGCCTCCGTATTATAACAACACTACCCACGCCTCCGTATTATAATACAACACTACCCACGCCTCCGTATTATAATACAACACTACCACGCCTCCGTATTATAATACAACCTACCCACGCCTCCGTTTATAATACAACACTACCACGCTCCGTATTATAATACAACACTACCCACGCCTCCGTATTATAATACAACACTACCCACGCCTCCGTATTATAATACAACACTACCCACGCCTCCGTATTATAATACAACACTACCCACGCCTCCGTATTATAATACAACACTACCCACGCCTCCGTATTATAATACAACTACTACGCCTCCATTATAATCAACACTACAGCCTCCGTATTATAATACAACACTACCACGCCTCCGTATTATAATACAACACTACCCACGCCTCCGTATTATATTACAACACTACCCACGCCTCCGTATTATATTACAACACTACCCACGCCTCCGTATTAACATAATACAACACTACCTACGCCTCCGTATTAACATAATACAACACTACCCACGCCTCCGTATTAACATAATACAACACTACCCACGCCTCCGTATTAACATAATACAACACTACCTACGCCTCCGTATTAACATAATACAACACTACCCACGCCTCCGTATTAACATAATACAACACTACCCACGCCTCCGTATTAACATAATACAACACTACCTACGCCTCCGTATTAACATAATACAACACTACCCACGCCTCCGTATTAACATAATACAACACTACCCACGCCTCCGTATTAACATAATACAACACTACCTACGCCTCCGTATTAACATAATACAACACTACCCACGCCTCCGTATTAACATCCATAAACATTTCAAAATAGAGAAAATTAAATATCACCTCGAAGATGCTCGTCCGTGTTGATAGTATAATTAACAGTAATGTGCTTGATTAGGTTTGTCATGTGAGGTAATGTAGTAATATGTAGCAGTGAGTAGTGTAGTAATGAGTGATGGCTGGGGTAGAAGCCAGGTAGATAACAAGGCCCGGGACTCACACTCAACACAACTACTGTTAAACTACACTAGTGAGGGGTGTTAACACCTCACTACTGTGTACCTGCAAGTGTCTGGTAGTGGTGGTGTCACCAGGTGATCACTAGTGGATGCTGCAACACCAACAATCAGCAAAGTGTAGTGGTAAGACACAAGCGTGGGCGATGCTACTGCTCCTTCCCTCCACCAGTCATCAAAGATGGCGCCACCACACTATCTTACCCGCCAAATATCTTCCCTCTCAAATATGTTGCCTGCCAAATATGACTATGTTGCCCGCCAAATGCGCCAATGTTGTTCGCCAAATGTCCCTGTGTTCTTCGCCAAATGCGCCTATGTTATTTGCCAAATAGGAACATAAGAAAGGAGCACTGAAGGTCTACTGGCCCATGTTAGACAGGTCCAAGTCACACCCACTTAAGAAAGGAGCACTGTTCATTACCTTTATAACTTGCTCATCTATCAAAACTTTGGGGCCCAGTCCCTGGACCCATTATGTACTTCTGTAATATTTTGACTACCGCCCACAAGCTGGGTATGGGGTGCATAATAAAGATATTAAACTAACTAACTGCTGCGGGTCTACTGGCCCAACCTAGACAGGTCCAAGTCACATAAGAAAGGAGGAACACTGCAGCAGGCCTGTTGGCCCATACTAAGCAGGTCCTTCACATTCCATCCCACTAACAGAATATTTGTATAACCCAATCTTCATTGCTACCCAAGAAATAAGCTTTAATAATTCTATTTACCCATGTGCAATTCCCACTCAAATCCAACCCCTCTCACTCATGAATTTATCCAACCTAAATTTAAAACTACCCAAGGTCCTTGCTTCAATAACCCTACTGTGAATCTGAAGATGTCCTCTCTTAAGAACAAGAACATAAGGAAGGAGTAACACTGCAACAGGCCTACTGGCCCATATTTGGCAGGTCCATGTCAAAACCAACCCACCAACAAAAATATTTGTCCAACTTATCCCCATCCAAGGAACAAACCCAGACAACCCCCTCCCCAACAATTGTGCAAGTCCCGTTCAAATCAACCCTTCTCACTCACAAGAAAACAGAAATAAGGAACACTGCAGCAAGCCAACTGGTCCGCGCTAGGCAAGTCCCCCTAAAACTAATCCCACAAACAAAAACTCCTACCCAACCCACCTACTCTATCCATGGAATATGCTTTGATAATCAGGGCACTATAAAACAGGGTACTGGAAGAGCTGGAGCACCTGGTCCATCACAAGAGCACCAAAGGAGCTGAAGCACCTGGTCCATCACCAGGGCACTGAATAAGCCGAAGCACATGATCCATCACCAGGGCGTTGAAGGAGATGAAGCACCTGGTCCATCACCAGGGCGTTGAAGGAGATGAAGCACCTGCTCCATCACCAGGTGATCTGTACTTAGCTCCAGAGGTGATCTGTACTTAGCTCCAGAGGTGATCTGTACTTAGCTCCAGAGGTGATCTGTACTTAGCTCCAGAGGTGATCTGTACTTAGCTCCAGAGGTGATCTGTACTTAGCTCAGTGAGGACGTGTCTAGGTTTCTCTGTGGACTGAACCACATTGTTCTTGTTGGGGATAGTCAAATTAGGTACATGGATAGGGCCTTCTGCTTGAACATAAGAACATAAGAAAGGAGGAACACTGCAGCAGGCCTGTTGGCCCATACTAGGCAGGTCCTTCACAATCCATCCCACTAACAGAATAATTGCCCAACCCAATTTTCAATTCTACCCAAGAAATAAGCTTTGCAGATTCTATTAACTCAAGTGCGAGTCACACTCAAATCAAACCCCTCTCACTCATGTATTTATCCAACCTAAATTTGAAACTACCCAAGGTCCTAGCTTCAATGACCCTACTAGGCAGACTGTTCCACTCATCAACTACCCTATTTCCAAACCAATATTTTCCTATATCCTTTCTAAATCTAAACTTTTCCAATTTGAATCCATTATTGCGGGTTCTCTCTTGGAGAGATATCCTCAAGACCTTATTTATATCCCCCTTATTAATACCCATCTTCCACTTATATACCTCGATCATGTCTCCCCTCATTCTTCGTCTTCGTCTTATTATCAGAAGTCACCTTGAAGAACATAATTTGATTAATGAATCTCAGCATGGGTTTACGAGAGGTCGTTCCTGCCTGACAAATTTACTGACGTTTTTCAATAAAACATTTGAGGCAGTAGACAGTGATAAAGAATATGATATAGTTTACTTGGATTTCAGTAAGGCCTTCGATAGAGTACCTCACAAGAGACTCTTAAGAAAGGTGGCAGCTCATGGTATAAGAGGTAAAGTTCTAGCATGGATAGAGGCATGGCTTACCAATAGAAAGCAGAGAGTTTCCATTAATGGGGTCAAATCTGAATGGGGATTTGTCACTAGTGGCGTTCCACAAGGATCAGTTTTGGGCCCATTGTTGTTCATAATTTACATTAATGACCTTGATGAAGGAATTGCAAGTGACATGAGTAAATTTGCTGATGATACAAAAATAGGCCGTATAATTCATTCTGAGGAGGATAACAGTGAACTCCAGGAGGATTTGGATAAATTAATGTCTTGGTCTGAAAAGTGGCAGATGAAGTTCAATGTGGACAAGTGTAAGGTGCTTGTCGTTGGTAATGAAAATATCCCTCGAATTTATAAACTAGGTGAAGTTGAGCTTGATCATACAGAATGTGAAAAAGACTTGGGAGTCATGGTAAGCAGAAATCTAAAGCCAAGACAACAGTGCCTAAGTGTGCGCAATAAGGCTAACAGATTACTAGGATTTATTTCAAGAAGTATAAGCAACAGAAGTCCAAAAGTTATTTTACAGCTCTATACATCACTAGTGAGACCTCATTTGGATTATGCAGCTCAGTTTTGGTCTCCTTACTACAGGATGGATATAAATTCATTGGAGAACATACAAAGAAGAATGACTAAAATGATTTACAGTATAAGAAATCTCCCGTATGAAGATAGACTTAGAGCATTGAATCTCCACTCTCTGGAGAGACGTAGAATGAGGGGAGATATCATCGAGGTGTACAAGTGGATGATGGGCATAAACAAAGGAGATATTAATAAAATACTGAGGATATCGAACCAAGTAAGAACGAGAAATAACGGATTTAAATTGGATAAATTTAGATTTAGAAAGGACATAGGCAAGTACTGGTTTTCGAACAGAGTTGTAGATGCGTGGAACAATCTTCCGATTAGGGTGATAGAGGCTAGGACCTTGGGTGGCTTTAAAAAGAGATTGGACAAATATATGAGTGGGAGGGGCTGGGTTTGATTAGTGTCGAGAGTACAGGAGTAAATTCTTAGGTAGTGGTGGTTTTGATAAGGACCTGCCTTGTATGGGCCAGTAGGCCTTCTGCAGTGTTCCTCCATTCTTATGTTCTTATGAATGTAATTTAAGGGTCTTCAATCTTTCGTCATACGGAAGATTTCTAATGCTATGAATTAACTTTGTCATTCGTCGCTGAATGTTTTCTAACGAATTTATATCCATTCTGTAAAATGGAGACCAGAACTGAGCTGCATAATCTAGGTGAGGCCTTACTAATGATGTATAAAGCTGTAATATACTACGACATTGTTGCTCCTAGTTCCCCCACATTCCTCCTCCGCTCTGCTGAATGATTTCATTAACTTTTGTACTATGTTCCAATTTTGAGTCCGCCATATTTTTTTTTGTTTGGTAGAGAGAGATAGCTAAAATCTGTTCTCGTTGAACATCACGATATTGTGTCCCACTGGTAGACGTTTTGTCCCACTGGTAGACGTTGTGTGTCCCACCGCAATAATGGATTCAAGTTAGATAAGTTTAGATTTAGAAAGGATATAGGAAAGTATTGGTTTGGAAATAGGGTAGTTGATGAGTGGAACAGTCTGCCTAGTAGGGTTATTGAAGCTAGGACCTTGGGTAGTTTCAAATTTAGGTTGGATAAATTCATGAGTGAGAGGGGTTGGATTTGAGTGGGACTCGCGCATGAGTGGGTAGAATTGTCTAAGCTTATTTCTTGGGTAGCATTGAAAATTGGAAAAATAAACACATAAGCAGTATAATGTGATCCTTTATTGACAACGTTTCGCCCACGCAGTGGGCTTTATCGAGTCACAGACAGATCTACCTGGAAAATGAGCAACATAGAGTATTATAGGGTACAGTCAGGTGGAGAATGCTGGGTCAGGTGGAGAAGCTGCATGTGAGTCTTAAAAGTAGTATGAAAACATAGTTGACTTAAAGGACCTGCAGTGTCACTATGTTTTCATACTACTTAAGACTCACATGCAGCTTTCCACCTGACCCAGCATTCTCCACCTGACTGACCCTATATATCTCTATGTTGCTCATTTTCCAGGTAGATCTGTCTTGACTCGATAAAGCACTGCGTGGGCGAAACGTTGTCAATAAAGGATCACATTATACTGCTTATGTGTTTATTTTTCCATTGTGTCGGTATTTTATACCATTTATTTCCATTGAAAATTGGGTTGAGCAAATATTCTGTTAGTGGGACGGATTGTGAAGGACCTGCCTAGTATGGGCCAACAGGCCTGCTGCAGTGTTCCTCCTTTCTTATGTTCTTATGTAATATAACCGCTGGACTTCTGTTGCTTACACTTCTTGATATAAATCCCAGTAATCTATTTGCTTTATTTCTTACGCTTAGGCATTGCTGACTTGGTTTGAGGTTGCTGCTTACCATAACCCCCAGATCCTTTTCGCAATCTGTACGGCTGAGTTCAACATTATTAAGCTGGTAGGTGCTAGGGTTATGAACATTCCCGAGCTTTAGAACTTTGCATTTATCTACATTGAACTGCATGCCATTTTTCTGACCAGGAATTGAGTTTGTCTAAATCTTCCTGAAGTTCCGTGACATCTACGTCTGAATCGATTATCCTACCTATCTTCGTGTCATCAGCGAATTTGCTCATATCACTAGTAATTCCCTCGTCAAGGTCATTTATATATATTATAAACAACAACGGGCCCAAAACCGATCCCTGTGGAACGCCACTTGTTACAGATCCCCACTCTGATTTAACCCCATTAATGCACACCTCTGCTTCCTATTGGTGAGCCATGACTCGATCCATGAAAACACTTTTCCTCCAATGCCGTGAGCAGCCACTTTCTTTAACAGTCTCTGATGTGGTACTCTATCAAAAGCCTTACTAAAATCCAAATAAACAATATCGAATTCATTATCATGATCAACTGCCTCAAAAGCCTTACTGAAAAAGTTAATAAATTAGTTAGGCAGGAACGGCCCTGGTGAATCCATGTTGAGTATCATTAATCAAATTATGCCTATCGAGATGGCTTCTTATGTTATCAGCTATAATCAACTCTAATAATTTGCCTACAATTGAAGTTAGACTTATTGGGCGGTAATTTGATGGTAACGACTTGTCCCCTGCTTTAAAAATAGGAATTACATTAGCCATCTTCCACGTATCAGACACTACACCTGTTTGAAGAGATAGGTTAAAAATGTTAGTTAAGGGTTCACAGAGTTCAATTTTACATTCCTTAAGAACCCTTGAAAAAAGCTCATCAGGGCCTGGCGATTTATTTTGCTTCAAACGGTCTATCTGTTTGATAACCATTTCGCTAGTGACTGTGATACTACATAATTTATCTTCTTCAGGCCCACTATTCTTGGGATATTATTAGTGTCTTCCTGAGTGAAAACCGAGAGAAAATAATTATTAAAAATAGAGCACATTTCATTCTCTTTGTCAGTAAGATACCCATAATTATTTTTAAGGGGACCTATCTTATCTCTAACTTTTGTTCTGTACACCTGGAAAAAACTTTTTGGGTTAGTTTTCGAATCCCTAGCAACTTAAATTTCGTAGTCCCGCTTAGCTTTTCTTATCCCCTTTTTAACGTCCCTCTTAATGTCAATATACTGATTCGTAAGATGACCCTCACCTCTTTTGATACGCCTATAAATTCCTTTCTTCTGCCCTAAAAGATATTTGAGCCTATTATTCATCCATTTTGGATGAATAAATAAATGTTCTTTGGGCAGCATGTATAGTGTTCAGAAAACTGTCATATTGATAGCTCTCTTCATTACCCCAGTCCACAGATGATAAGTGTTCTCTAAGTCCATTGTAATCTGCTAAGCGAAAATCTGGGACCGTTACTGAGTTATTCCTACTATGAAACTTCCATTCAATGCCAAAGGTAATTGATTTGTGGTCGCTTGCGCCGAGTTCCTCTGTAATTTCTAAATTATTAACAAGGGTTTCCTTGTTTGCCAGAACTAAGTCAAGCAGATTATTTCCCCTTGTAGGTTCTGTCACAAACTGCTTCAAAAAAAAATATTGAACTACTTCTAAGAAATCGTTAGATTCTAAATTCCCAGTCAAAAAATTCCAATCAATTTGACTAAAGTTGAAGTCACCCAGATGTATATAGCTGTAGTATAACCGCTGTACTTCTGTTACTTACACTTCTTGATATAAATCCCAGTAATCTATTTGCCTTATTTCTTACGCTTAGGCATTGGAAAAATAAACACGTAAGCAGTATAATGTGATCCTTTATTGACAACATTTCGCCCACGCAGTGGGCTTTATCGAGTCACAAACAGATCTACCTGGATAACAGAAACATGAGTATTTATAGGATTTAGTCAGGTGGAGAATGATGCATGTGACAGTCTTCAAAGTAGGGTGATAGTTAAAACCTTGGGTTTGAGGTTGCTGCTTACCATAACCCCCAAATCCTTTTCGCATTCTGTACGGCTGAGTTCAACATTATTAAGCTGGTAGGTGCTAGGGTTATGAACACTCCCGAGCTTCAGAACCTTGCATTTATCTACATTGAACTGCATCTGCCATTTTTCTGACCAGGAATTGAGTTTGTCTAAATCCTCCTGAAGTTCCGTGACATTTACGTCTGAATAGATTATCCTACCTATCTTCGTGTAAACTGTGATGTATATTTTATGCCTGCACTCCAGGGAGTACAGATTGGTTTTTTTTGTCATTAACAATAATTTATGTATATCACTGAATTTATATGAGCAGTGAAAGTTCTCTGTACCTTTTCTAGGTCAGCAATCATGCCCGCCTTAAAAGGGACTGTTTGTGTGCAATGTTCCATTTGAGAGTAAAAAAAAAAGTGCTTTAAATATTATCAATATTGGCTTAGCAGCTCTTGTTTTGTAGGTTCTTGTCATCCAAACTATCATTATACCTGTAGCTGTGAGTGAAACACTGTTGCATTAATCGAGCATAAGCTCTACTCACATAGTTACTCCCAAGATTGATAGCGTTTTGTATTCTGTTTCAGTTATTATCTCTTGGCCCACTGGAAGACATAGGTTTTATCATCCTGCAAATATTAATGCGTCATAGATGGACGCCACTCACATACAGATTCTAGTATCGTTTCCAAAGAATGTTAAAGCATTATGATTTATGTCTGTGTATGTCAGATATGATAATACAGAGAATTGGGTGGAGATTACCGTGCCTTTACGAACAGAGCCTTTGACAGTTCAGGCCTTTGATTTTATATTATAGACTAAATTTATAAACTCCTCCCCTCCTTTTTTTTAAAGAGTAGGTATGATTACTCAATGAAGGCCAGGAATCGGCAAAGCTGGTCGACTGAAGCGAAGAGTCGGGGCCAGGAGCTCGGAATCGGCCTCTGAAAACACAAGTACGCAAGTACAACTACGCGAGTGAGTGTACCTAAATACATACACCACAAGCAGACATATTCAAACATTACTTATAACATAAAGCTATATACACACAACACAAACATATAAAACAAAATCTTGTTATATAGCTGGTGGTGGGCTCATTCCACCCCAACATTAGGCGCACGCCTCTAACATATGTAACATTAACTTGCAAAAATAAATAATAAAACATTCATTTCTCGTTAAGCTTAATGGCTCAAACCGCCATAAATTAGCCGGCAAGTTCAAGTCCCAACCAGATATACCAGACGCTGTAGTCAAACACAAACTCTTGGTCCTTCTTAGCACGTACACAGTGCTATCTTTACTCCACCTCCATCTCATCAGCCCTTCTCCTTCTTCTCTTCCTCCTCCTAGCTTTCCTCGTCAGTATATTCCTTGCCCTTCACGTCCTTTTCTCTCTCCTCGTTCCACAAATACCACTGCATATCCTCCTCGTCTTTCTTCTACCCCTCCAACACCAACTCAAAACCCAAGTGATGTATTGCAGATATACAGCCGTTGCTAATACACTACCACATTCTCCCCGTTTCGGAAAAGTATCTGGTTATATTCCCACAGTTTCAGTAAAGTATCAGGCTATCTACCCACTGTTTCTGGAAAATATGCGGCAATCTTCTCTCTTTATCTCAGAATAAAATCGTAATTTTAAGAAGGTATTTCGTCATACCTGTAATCTACCTGTCACGGTAGGAGCACGGCCAGGAGCAACACTTTTCTGTTGGCTGCCGGTTCAACCAAGCTGTTGCTGTTGGCGGCCCGCTAGACTACATACCCTACACCCTCACAGCCTGGTTGATCTATAACTTGGCGGAGTTGATCCACTTAGCTCTTGAAAACTTTTATACGTATTCCGCCAATATTTCCGATATCTGCTAGTAACAGGTTCAACAGTCTAGGACGACGGATGTTGATAGATTGTTCTTATAGTGAGCATGGGGTCCCTATTTTTCACAGAGACTATTTTACATTTCCACACTTTTCGCTCCAATACGTTATATGTGTGTGTGGGGGGAAGGGAAGAACCCAGGACCGATTTTTTTTTTTTGTACTCTCGAACCCAGCCTGAGGCTAAACATTCCCTATACTATTACGTTGTTGGCATCTATTGTTGTAGTAATGGCCTCCCTACACTGTTATGTTTCTGGCACTATTGTTATAGAAATATAACTACTGTGTGGTGTTGTGGTGATGGTGGCCCCTATACTACTGCGTGGCACTGTGGTGGTGATGGTACCGGCGGCGGTGGCCCCCTACAGTGTGTACATTGGGGACTAATAACCGTATATCACCAGCAGCAGCACCCCACTGTTGCCCCCGTCTCTACTCTTCACACCCACAAAAAACACAATACGACCGTCTGCTGCACCTGCTTCCTCTTGCCTACCCTCCATCCATATTTTTAGGGAAAGGGGGGAGGAAAGGAAGAGAAAATTTCATATAATTCAGGCAATACCTGTTTTAAGAGGTATCTTTCACTCATTTGATATATATATATATGTCGTGCCGATTAGGTAAAACTTGCTATTTTGGCTTAAATAGCAACGCTCACCTTGCCATATAAGACAAGTGAAAATTTGTGTATGCAATAATTTCGCCAAAATCATTCTGAACACAACGAAAAAAATATATTTCATTGTGTTTGTTTATTATTAAATTAATGTTAAGGTATCTAAAATATATTTAGATGGGTTAGGCTAAATTAAATTGCGCTTGTTGTAATAAGGTTAGGTAGGTTTTCAAAGTTTCTCTTGGTACAAAATTATAACTTCTTACATTAACATAAATGAAAAAAATATATCTTTAAACGTATAAGAGAAAATTTTAGAAAGGACTTAATTTTAGATGAGTTCTTGCTAATTGACCAGTTTTACCTAATCGGCACGACATATATATATATATATATATATATATATATATATATATATATATATATATATATATATATATATATATACACATCTGAGAGATTTTTAACTATCCAACTGATTTACAAAAGGCCAAATAAGCTGTTTCAAACAGGTCTCTGGCTGAGAGAAATATAACTGAATCAAGGTTCATCAATAGTTTTGATTTTAATATGAATACTAGTTTAGGATTATACAAATTAGATTCCATTATAATTATTTTTGTAAGAATTTAAGCTATGGTGGACAAGTCCTTAACCATCACGCCCGCATCATAATGGGACAGGTGTAATGTTGGACGTGACCGTGAGGTGATATCTCAGCCTTATAAAGCCTTCTGCTGCTCTATTTGTTTTACAAGTTCTTGATGATGTGAGAATCACGAAAGTGCTTGGAATTTGACTACTTTTTCACAGTGGTTATTTTGCATACTGTGGTATCACCTGTTTACTGTGATATATATATATATATATATATATATATATATATATATATATATACACTATATATATATATATATATATATATATATATATATATATATATATATATATATATATATATATAAATTCACAAGCTTCGTGAAAATTAATGTCTGTTAGATTGCAATTTAGGCAGTAACACTCGATTAATCATATTATATGTTTGATTACAATGATTTTTTTTACACGACCAAAAAAAGTACTGTATATTAAAATGTAAGGGATATTAATAGTACGTAAATTCATTGGTGATAAGTCAGGGTTTCTTGAGCCATTTGTTCAATTGTTCCCCTTTGGTTCTATGAAGACACCTTTATGATGTTTTTTTTATATGTTACGTTCATTGCGTAAGTCAGACTTTTTATGGCTTGATACACAATTATATTTCACTACACTTGATTTAGGTTCATCTGTGTACTCCAGAACTTTGTCGTTAAACGAAACTATTATGCTGATCGATTACACAAAATATAAAGATTAACACTAAGAGTCTCGAATAGAAATGGGAATGATCTCGTATCTATATTAATGGCTCTACCTGGTGTTTGTTCCGATAGCTCCAGTGAATCAATATACACAGATAGGTATATGAATATATAATACTCTTCCTTATGTTGAGAAATATTTCAAGACCTTAATGACAATATATTAATATTCCATTTAAATTTTATATACAATGAGTGACATGTGTTTATATTGAAACATTAATTTCTTGACATAATTTTGCAATGTGTTTAACATCTAAGGTGCGCATAAATTTGCTGCTATTTTAGTTAGTTTTGAAAAAAAAAATGGAGTTGTACCCGCTGGGCTGGATGAGGTTCCATGCATTGTTTATATTGTCGGGTAAACTAAGTATTATGATAGAATTGTTTTATTAATTAATCATTTGTCACAGCAATAGTATTACGAGCTTACTAACTGTAGGTGCATGATTATTCAACGAACATAACCTCGGAATAACTCATATTTATCATCAAACTTTATCAGGGTATTGCAATAACACCTGAACAGTGTCGCTTCCCTCCTTGTATCTCCCATTTTAATTTGACGAAGGATTCCAAGTAACTCCATTTCTGGTGGGCGTTTTCATAAATACTTATTATATATATATATGGTGTGAATATAATGCAGAGAATTCGGAGTTTGGAAATTAGGAGGAGGTGCGGGATTACCAAAACGATTGTCCAGAGAGCTGAGGAGGGGTTGTTGAGGTGGTTTGGACATGTAGAGAGAATGGAACGAGACAGAGTGACTTCGAGAGTGTATAAATCTGTAGTGGAGGGAAGGCGGGGTAGGGGTCGGCCTAGGAAAGGTTGGAGGGAGGGGGTAAAGGAAGTTTTGTGTGCGAGGGGCTTGGATTTCCAGCAAGCATGTGTGAGCGTATTTGATAGGAGTGAATGGAGGCATATGGTTTTTAATACTTGACGTGCTGTTGGAGTGTGAGCAAAGTAACATTTATGAAGGGATTCAGGGAAACCGGCAGGCCGGACTTGAGTTCTGGAGATGGGAAGTACAGTGCCGGCACTCTGAAGGAGGGGTGTTAATGTTGCAGTTTTATAACTGTAGTGTAAAGCACCCTTCTGGCAAGACAGTGATGGAGTGAATGATGATGAAAGTTTTTCTTTTTCGGGCCACCCTGCCTTGGTGGGAATCGGCCGATGTGTTAATAAAAAAAAAAAAATATATATATATATATATATATATATATAACCCTCGTGTAGCTGAATAGACTTTCAATCTAATCAACCAGGTGATAAAGATTATAAAATCTTGAAGGATATAAACAGCAAGTGTAGTACTCACATATGTAACAACCACGTGATCGATGAGGGCGACACGATAGTTTTTTTACATCACTCCATCAGTACTACAATAATGATCTACAGAAACTACTGATCAAGTATTTTATATAATTACGCTACTGATGAGTTACTAAATAAAAATATATGTCGCCCAATATAAAGTTGATTTATAATTAGTTTCGAAATTTTCGCAATAATTAGGGGTTTGTCCGAAAAAGTTATGGTGCATGTTTAGTAATTTGTGAGTAATCGTCTATTTACGTGTTATAAGATTTACTGATTCTCCTAATGAGCTAAGAATAAGTGAACACATTTGTGGCCACAGTGGTGCCTATGCCTAGCTAGGTGGCCCAGTGGCTAACGCGTCGGTCTGGATTTTTGTGACTCTGATCGCGGGTTCTATCTCCGCCCGTGGTATGGTTTGTTTGCAATCGTGTCATTACGATTTCAAAAGTCATCAGGACTTAGTGAGAAAAACATCTTTTGAATGCGATACTGCACAAATCATTTAAAAAAAAAATGTATTTGAAGTGCTAGTGGGAATAAACAAACTACCTTTATAGGAAAACTTAAATGAAACTATCCTAGTCATGATATTTTGTGGCGAGAACATACAGATATCAGCAGTATAACATTTGATAATTTGGGTTATCTTGTAAGTGGGCCAAAACTGGTGTGGGTTCGTTAGCGGAGTCGAAGGGTGTGATGGGAGGCGGCCGTAAACTAGCCATAATGGGGCCCGAGGCTCGCCCACTGCTCTCGTTGCACAGGAAATGAGCCCAGGCATCACAGATTTCCACCCTTGCTGCGCCCCTCTTACTGGCAACAAGCAAAAATAATAAGCATTTGAGCTATATTTCCTAATATTTATCATGAGAAGCTTCAGCCTCTAAAAAACTAATATTTTTTTACATTTGCTTTCTGCAATAT
Organism: Cherax destructor; assembly: GCA_009830355.1. Taxonomy (NCBI): domain Eukaryota; kingdom Metazoa; phylum Arthropoda; class Malacostraca; order Decapoda; family Parastacidae; genus Cherax; species Cherax destructor. Next base: position 90,396 of record WNWK01001226.1, on the reverse strand, counting down.
ATATTAAAAATTATGTTCTTAACTGGACTCAAAAGCTGCCAAGCAATCTTTCAATAATCTCCACTGTATTTTTGTGGTCAATACTGTCGAGAAGCATATATGGAGAGGGCTACAGTATGCTGCAACCAGCGAAGGGCAAGGATCTGCTTTCAGAAATAAATTGCATTTTTCCAGATTATGTCCTTAAGAAATACCACAATAAATGGGCTATCGAATTTTAATTATTCGTGGCAAGAGTTACTATCCTTGACCTATCACCTAAACTCCAGGATTTCTTTCCTTACAGGCTAGATTTTAATCATCTTCCTTGTGGTGTAGGCGGTCCCCAGCGGTGTGGACCAACCCGAGGCAGCCCTTGGGCAGCGTCGTGATGGACGTCTCTCACGCCACTACCATATTACTCAACCAAGCGCCAGTAAAAAGGCTCACCTATGAATGGTGAAGGAGGCGAAATGTCTCCCAACGGAGGTGTGTAGTATGTTTTTGGCCCCGCCCTCCCTCCCTACATTTGCGTTCCACCTTCCAGCGCCGTGCCTCCTCTAGTGCTTCTTTTCACTCACTCACTTCACATACATTTGCTGCTTCGTGGAGTTTTTATCCTTCAGTAACCCGGTTTGTGGTTACTGTATCTAACAGTGACATACCTGTAACCAGCTACCAAAGCTTTATCCTTGTAGCCTAACGTGAGGCCCGACTGCTTGCGCCTGGTAAACCCAGTTGTTGCTGCTAGCTGCAAGCAGACCATATAACTACCAGTCTAATTGGTCTGGCATTTTGAGGAGGTAATAGTCCTAAAAGCAGTGGCAACTTGTACAAGATTCGCCACACTTGGAGGAAAGTCAACCTTTGCCACTCTATTTGGATACTGAAAAATACAATTCCATGTGGTTATCTATATCCAGTGATGAAGAGAAAAACCTATAAAAGCTCACAAGGATTGTTTTTCTAAATTTAATGTTGCTACATTAAGGTTTCTCATCAGTAGGTCTGAGATGCCCATGTCAGGCTTAGTGCAGCGAGCACTAACAACCTGACTGGCCAGGCCGTCAACCAGTAGGCGTGTCTGGGACTGAGTTGCGGGAACCATCTCAGGAACTATCACGCCATGTGTTAGGCCTCCTCCAGCTTCCTCTAATGTATACTATTATCGCTCCCTCGCCCACAGCCCTCTTATCGCCAGACTATTCACACCTTTTCACCAGCCTCCCACTAGCTCCCTTTTTACTCTCCTCCCACACCCCACTCAACATTTTTCTCCCTCTTATCTGGAAACTATCGCCGTTCTCCCACACCATCATTCACTGCGCCCCCCCTTTTTTTAATTTTCTAGTTCAAAAATGGGGTGCAGAGTAAATCACTGGTGAGAGTATTCGACTTAAATCGTAGGGTCCCGAGTTCGATTTCCTGGCACGGAGAAACATGACTAAATTTACTTATAACTCCAACTGCCCGCTAACCTTCTGGTAAAAATATATACCTGTATAGTATGTTAGCAGACCTATGGGTCGCATTCAGGAAAAACAAATGTGTGATAACTCGAATACTGCTGAAATGCCATAGTGTAAGAAAACTGCAGTGCCTGCTGAAAGTATTCATGTACTGGGTAAAAGGTACCCGTGTACTTAATAATGTCAATTAATTATTTGTTTTTAAAAGCCACATATTTTGTGAGCAAATTTTAGGACGGATAAATTTTTATCTTAAATGTTGGAGTATAGAGGGAAAGAAGCAATCATTTGTCTCTATATACATACACACATACATTACATATATATATATATATATATATATATATATATATATATATATATATATATATATATATATATATATATATATATATATATATATATATATATATATATATATATATATATTCAACAAGTCGGCCGTCTCCCACCAAGGCAGGGTGACCCAAAAAGAAAGAAAATCCCCAAAAAGAAAATACTTTCATCATCATTCAACACTTTCACCACACTCATACATAATCACTGTCTTTGCAGAGGAGCTCAGATACGACAGCTGAGAATAGTCCCTCCCAGCTGTCACTATCTCAGACCCCTCCTTTAAAGTGCAGGCATTGTACTTCCCATTTCCAGGACTCAAGTCCAACTAAATCAATTAACTGGTTTCCCTGAATCCCTTCACAAAATGTTACCCTGCTCACACTCCAACAGCTCGTCAGGTCCCAAAAACCATTCGTCTCCATTCACTCCTATCTAACACGCTCACACATGCTTGCTGGAAGTCCAAGCCCCTCGCCCACAAAACTTCCTTTACCCCCTCCCTCCAACCTTTTCTAGGACGACCCCTACCCCGCCATCCTTCCCCTACAGATTTATACGCTCTCCAAGTCATTCTTCTTTGATCCATTCTCTCTAAATGACCAAACCACCTCAACAACCCCTCTTCAGCCCTCTGACAAATACTTTTAGTAAATCCACACCTTCTCCTAATTTACACATTCCGAATTTTCTGCATAATATTTACACCACACATTGCCCTTAGACAGGACATCTCCACTGCCTCCAGCCGCCTCCTCGCTGCAGCATTTGCAACCCATGCTTCACACCCATATAAGAGTGTTGGTACCACTATACTTTCGTACATTCCCTTCTTTGCCTCCATGGATAACGTTTTTTGTCTCCACAGATACCTCAACGCACCACTCACCTTTTTTTCTTCATCAATTCTATGGTTAACCTCATCCTTCATAAACCCATCCGCTGACACGTCAACTCCCAAATATCTGAAAACATTTACTTCGTCCATAATACCTCTCTCCAATGTGATATCCAATTTTTCTTTATTTAAATCGTTTGATACCCTCATCACCTTACTCTTATCTATGTTCACTTTCAACTTTCTACCTTTACACACTCTCCCAAACTCGTCCACTAACCTTTGCAACTTTTCTTTAGAATCTCCCATAAGCACAGTATCATCAGCAAAAAGTAACTGTGTCAACTCCCATTTTGCATTTAATTCCCCATAATTTAATCCCACCCCTCTCCCCAACACCCTAGCATTTACTTCTTATATATATATATATATATATATATATATATATATATATATATATATATATATATATATATATATATATATATAGATAGATAGGGAGGAGAGAGAGAGAGAGAGAGAGAGAAGAGAGAGAGAGAGAGAGAGAGAGAGAGAGAGGAGAGAGAGAGAGAGAGAGAGAGAGAGGGAGAGAGAGAGAGAGAGAGAGAGAGAGAGAATTGGAAGTTGAAGAATGAGTTGAGAGAGGAATAGGAAGGAAGCGGAGAATAAAGAGGAAGAGTGGGAAGGGTGAAAGCGAGAGGGAGGGGAAAAAGAGGAAGGGGGGAAGGAGGAGGGAGCAAAAATAACAAAAAATAAAAATTCAAGATGAAAAATACACTAAGTTTGAACCTCTACTGAAGTTTCAATCTTCATAATTTACGAGAATCTTAAATGACTTTCCTGATCAATAGGCAATCAAGATATATACCAGTGTTTAGTAGCTTGTGTGTAGGTGCTAGTGTGTCTCTCTGGCGGTACCTCAGCCCATGACTCTGGTGGTACCTCAACCAATGACTCTGGGGTACCTCAGCCCATGACTCTGGTGGTACCTCAACCAATGACTCTGGGGTACCTCAGCCCATCACTCTTCTACACCCACCACCTGCATCGGGAGCAATAAGTACACTTAAGAGCTAACCCAAAACTTCATAAGAGGACAAATAACAATCAACTTCTCTTACCTTTTAGTTCAATAGATGTGCTTATTATTAAGGGTGTACCAACGTATCAGTACAGGTGGACATATCTGCTAATTTTGATGGTATTAGTTATCACAAAAAATGGTATCGTCGCCCAGTAACTTAGACCAGTAGGTAATTTGGACCTGCCTAATATGGGCCAGTAGACCTGCTGCAGTGCTATTTCTTATATTCTTACGTCTTCTTCCAGTAACTTAGGCCAGTAGGTAATTTGGACCTGCCTAATATGGGCCAGTAGACCTGCTGCAGTGCTATTTCTTATATTCTTACGTCTTCTTCTTGCTCCTATGTACCAACATATTTAAAGTTGTTAAATTAGACACATATGCAACACTTGGGTATCTTTATTGAGAAAAACGTTTCGCCACACAGTGGCTTCATCAGTCCAATACAAAGTAGAAAGTTGAAAGGAGAGGAGGAGTTTGAGGTAATCAGTCATATATATATATATATATATATATATATATATATATATATATATATATATATATATATATATATATATATAAAGCCACTGTGTGGCGAAACGTTTTCCTCAATAAAGATACCTAAGTGTTGCATATGTGTCTAATTTAACAACTTGTCGGTTTTTTGAACCATTCATCTACATATTTAAAGTTTTTCTTTGCTATTTATGCATCTTTTTTTACAACCTTATCTATTACTCTCTTCTAGTGAGATCTCCTAACTCAGGATGACAGACTTCACGACTCTGCACGAGTCTCATTCTGCATGATGGAATATTAGAGGGAAATATAACTTTTGCTCCCACCGTGTAACTATCATATAGAATACTGTAGCAGCACATTGTTGACATATCCATCTTTACTAAATATATATAAAAAAAATTCTGCTCAGTGCTCGAAGATACAAGGAATAAGCTCCTCAAGGTCTCTCTCTAGCCTATTTCTATCATTTAACATTAACTTAATTAAATTTCATTTTTGTTAGCTCGTCAGCCGTTTCCCATTAAAGGAATGAGCCAAAAAAAAAAAAAAATCCACTTTCACTTCCTCTCTTGCTGTCTTTCCAGAAGTCTATGAACATAACACTGCATTGACCCAAAACATTCCCACCCATCCATTTACCGTTCAATTTTCTTAACGTACGTACGTGTGTGTTAGTTACCATTTTGTCCTAGGCACATGTCGATTAGACACTAGGCCTGTTGTATGTGTGTGTGTGTGTGTAAGGAAACACTGTGTGTGTGTCTGCCCCCCCCCTTAGGAGGCAGAGCCCCCGATTAAGAACTGCTGAACTAGATAGACTATTGCTACACGCAACCCGCAAAAACACACACGATCATCAGAGCCTGACTAATCAAGAAGCTTCATGTAGAAACTTTAGTTTCCTCTCGAAGACCTCCTCCATCTTTCCGTTGAAACTATATTGGCTGCAAAGCCCAAGTTACTTATAATTTGTTTTATACTTAGTAAATAACGGCACAAAGTCCTGTGACATATTTCGTATAGTTGCATAGAATCACCATCGACCCAGCAGCTATTTACATACGACCAATAAAAAAGGGCTAAATCCTTGTCCACTTGCGTCATCATCACCATGGTGACCCAGGACACAGCTAAGATAAGCAAGGGAACACATGTCTTATCCTGAAAATCCCTGGCTATCTACGCTTCCCACATTACACTTAGATTTTCTAAATTGGAAAATATAATTTTATTGGTGGTGAATTTTGAATTATATTAGGAAGATATATTAGGATTTCCCGACACGTGCGGTCACCAAGACACAAAGAATACAAATGTATTCTTTTTATAAAAACGTTATACAGTACTTCATTTACTGCAATTTCATCTTTTTAGTTACCGTTAAAAAAGCATTTTGAAGTTGTAGCAAAGATTATATTTAAGCCTTATCATCATGGAAAAAATATACACAATACAGTAGTATGCGATCCTTTACCAAATCACAAACACATCTGTTTGTGACTTGGTAAATCTCACTGTGTGGGCGAATCGTAGTCTGTAAAGGATCGCATTATACTGCATTTATGATAAATTAGACACATATGCAACACTTAGGTATCCTTATTGAGGAAACGTTTCGCCACACAGTGGCTTCATCAGTCCGAACAAAGAAGAATCGTGAAGAACAGGAGGAGTTTGAGGTAATCAGTCCCTCAACCTTGAGTCGATGTTGTCAGTCCATCAATCTTGAAAAGAATACAGCATATGTGCTAGGAAGTAGCTTATATACCGTAGGCAGGAGAGGTGCAGCAGTCGTAGGTGGTGTCACATTTGACCAATGTGGAAGTAGGTCGTGCCCAAGGGTTAGGCAAGTCAAGAATTCCCTATATTATTAAGATCCCAAGATGTTGCTGTGTCAGACAGGATGTAGATGAATGGTTCAGAGAACCGACAAGTTGATAAATTAGTCTGACACAGCAACATTTTGGTATCTTAATACAGGGAATTCTTCACTTGCCTAACCCTTGGGCACTACCTACTTCCACATTGGTCAAATGTGACACCACCTACGACTGCTGCACCTCTCCTGCCTACGGTATATAAGCTACTTCCTAGCACATATGCTGTATTCTTTTTAAGATTGATGGACTGACAACATCGACTCAAGGCTGAGGGACTGATTACCTCAAACTCCTCCTGTTCTTCACGATTCTTCTTTGTATGGACTGATGAAGCCAAGTGTTGCATATGTGTCTAATTTATCAACTTGTCGGTTCTCTGAACCATTCATCTATATACTGCATTTATGTTTATTTTACCATCGTGTCGGTATTTTATACCATTTATCTTATTATCATCACAGCTCATCAGAAAATAACAGCCAATCCCTCCCCTAGCTGTAGACAGGTAGTTTTGAAATTTGAAGAGCGCACTGACCTTGCAAATCAATAAGTGCTTTTGGCAATAAAACTAAAACTAAAACTAAAACACAAAGCTAACAACACAAATGCTATCACACCAAGTTAAAATAATCAGCATACTTAAAATCCTATTAAATTGCTAAAGTAAAAAAAATTCTCCTAAAAGTTCTCCGAGATCCCTGCAGGCACCCCAATAATTATAAAAATCACGACAAAAGCGAAAAGTCCTAAACTGTGGGCACAGTTAAAATGTATTCCACCCACACGCAGCTGTGTGTGCCCGATCTGCAATCGACAGAGTCGTCTCAAAGTGACGATTCCTATTAAAGGAGGATGACCAAACACCCAGGTCCTGCTGAATCTTGTATACCTTCCTTCTCGTTCGAATTGTCCACTGAACCCTCCACTTCTCAAGTACATATCTATGCCGTCCCCCACACAAGTGGCTCTGGAACAGGAATATCTCCCCCTTGATTTTAGTCTGTCTCCAGCAAGTCTCTGCCACTAAGAGTGTCTCCTGCGACGTATCTTTGACCAGCCTAGCCTTTGACCAAGCTTTCTTGTTGAGTGCAAGCACTCAACTAAATTATTCCTGTTAGCGGCCAGCATAGCCATCACTGGCACTAATGGTAGTGATCCAGTTTCCTCTTCAATACTACACCTCTTGTAGCAATACTTCAGATACCTGCTGAAAACAGGTTCAAAAGTTTAGGACTACAAATATCGACATACTGTTGTCTAATTGTGCCCATGTCTGTGACACCATACAACGTATCTACCGTGGTGTCAGTGTGTCCCCAACACTCCCAGTCTCCCACACACACATAAAGGTCTATGACACTAATTTGTCTGTCTAAAACACATCCCTCCCAACACACAAGTCTGTCTCTCCAGCATCTCATCCCCTCCTAACACACACATACACACAAACTGTCATTAATGTGTGTATGTCTGCGGCACCCACCTCCTCCCTCCCCGTCACACAACACACACGCCTCTGCCACTAATGTGCAGACCAAAGCCGTCTACACAAGCGAGGGGCCTGGCACTTTGGGGCTCAGTGACGTTTGTAAACAAGGATATAATGATAATAGATGGCATGCACCTGTGGCCTTCTCACCACCAATCATCCTCGGGACTTACACGAAAACATTACTCCACTCTACGTTATTCAAAGGAATTTGCGAATACATGAATGTAAACCCATATCCTCAGGCACATAAAGAACAAAACAAAGATGATTTACCCAAGAAAAATCACGACTTCGATCGAAAACACAAATTTCCTTCCTCGACGCTTCAAGAAAACTAAAATTCTAGACAGGACCAAATTATTATTATTATTATTATTATTATTGAATTTATGTGGAAGCGTTAAATCCTTAAGGCTCATAAAGCGCCTAGGGAATGACAGTCAATCATATCCGAACAAAGGAAGGGTATACCTGGAGTATACCTAGTGGGGGTTTCGGGGTCAACGCTTCCGCGGCCCGGTCCGTGACCAGACCTCGCGGTGGATCAGGGCCTGATCAACCTGGTATTTAGTGATAGGGAAATCTATTCACTGTCGTTCGGCGAGTCTTTGCCAGTTTTCTCATCTGCTCCTGCCCCGCCCTTCCCCCCGGCCCTAACAGCCAATTTAGTGAGCGCTGATTATACCCCTCCGCTACTCTGCTTTGACACTAAGTAATCACTTTTACTTTATATAAGCACTCGGCTACACAAGAAACTTTGCTCGTATTCCAAAAAATTCTCGATGTGGAATTTTCTCCTAAGTCAAGCAAGGGATATACAGTTAGACGCCTCTCTTCTCTCCATGAACTTCTACACACTCCTCTCGTAATACACAAATTACAAAACAGACTTAAGAAACTTGTTTATTCCCAGCTACATTTTACTTTTAAGACATAATTCAGTAAAAAGTAGCCAGACACTCTGCTGAAATGAGATGACAAGAACATGAAGCAAAATGAAAAGCTCAGAGGGTGAATTGATTTAAAATGAAGATTATTTATGTTTCTACTAAATATAACGTCAACTCGGTTATTTATATGAACATTGTATCTAAAACGGCAAATGTGTCAAAAAATATGCAGTAAAAACATGTTTTCCTGTTTTCTGTACAAATTATATCTCGCTTATTTTTTAATTAATATTAAAAGTTCATCAAAAGTCAAAAGTTTAAGCACATTTTATTGTAATTTATAATCTTTTAAACCATATAATCTTAGCTATACGGAAAAAGTTTGAAAATTCATGAAGGCTAAAAAATAGGGCAATTTGCCACTTAAAATAGATACCTGAAGTATATCTGAAGGATGTTTTTGGGAGTGATGACCACGAAGAAAGCGGTAACCGTGATGAAAGTAACAAAGACACAGATTATTAGGAAGACTAAGACGAAAATGACAACGAAGAGCTGAGGATCATAAAGAAAGAAAAATATTATCGCAAACATAAAGAAAAGTGACATACCTTTGACCGGTTTCATATCTTTTTCCACCCTCGCAGACCGGCCTGAGGACAGTCTTTCCTGTTGAATCAAGCTACTGCTTTTGGGGGCCCGTTGGCCACATATCCATCACAGCCTCGTTGATTTTTCCACCTGGCGTTTTCGGAAATATTTCTGATATTTGCTGCTATCAGATTGAATAGTTTTGGACCCTGGATAGCGATAAAGCTTTCTCTTATTGTTACCATTGAGCTCCTGCTTTTCACTAGGTGTATTTTACACTTCCACATCTATCACTACAGTACTTATATAATATCAGGTACCTCTCTCTTCTTAGCTCCAGAGAGTATATCCCAATTACTTTCACGCGATTCCATTAATTTAAATGCAATTGAAAGTAAAAGATCCCTTCATATTTCTTGCCTTGAACAGTACAGTCAACACAAATGATTTGAATAGCGTTACCACGAATATAAAACTAATTCTAACTACTCAATAGAGCGAAAAGCTGAGGTGAAGGACTTAAGTGTGATAATGTCAGAAGATTATAAGGATCACAACAATGTTATTATCACAAATGCGGGGGAAATGAATGGATGAATACTGAAAACCACAAAAACAAGAGATGCCAGTGATGGTCCTGTTTAAGTCATGTATTCTCTCAAAGCTGGAATATTGGTGTCCCCTAACAGCTCCTTTCAGGGCAGACGAAACTGTAGATCTAGAGAATGTACAAAGAGCCTTCACTGCACCCAAAAGATCAGTTTTGAACGCTTGAGGTCCCTTGAATTGTACTCCTTACTATTATACTTTTGATGAGTTTCTAGTGCTTGCCTGGTCAACTAGGCTGCTGCTGCTGCTGCTGGTCTCCAACTTTCCCACACATCCATCACAGCAAGGCTGATCTGGCACCCGGTGAAAATATTTAACCAGTTTACTCTTTAAGAATTCTACACGTATCCCAGCAGTGTTTCTGATATCTTCTGGTAAAATGTTGAATAGTCTGAGGCCAAGGATGCTGATACAATGTTCACTTATTGTGCTCATGGCGCCCCTGTTTTTCACAGGGTTTATTTTGCACTTCCTCCCATATCTCTCACTCCAGTATGCTGCAGTGGCAGTGTGCAGATTTGGGACAAGACCCTCAAATACTTTCCAGGCATATATTATTAAGTATCTCTTTCTCTTCCACTCCAATGAGTACATATTTAGAACCTTAAGGCGTTCCCGGTTATTATGACTCGAAATCGTTATAACACGATTACAAGCAAATCACGGAATGTCAGTCAGGTGGTCTGTGCTGCCCTCAGATAGAATTAAAAAAGTTTCTGGATTCTCCACCCTGCTTTCATTTAGTGGGTTGCTGAACATCGACTCGTATTGGTCTTTTAGAATTTCGCCCTGGAAATATACACACATGAGCAGTATAATGTGATCCTTTATTGACAACGTTTCGCCCACACAGTGGGCTTTATCAAGTCAAACAGATCTGTTTGTGACTTGATAAAGCCCACTGTGTGGGCGAAACGTTGTCAATAAAGGATCACACTATACTGCTTATGTGTTTATATTTCCATTGTGTCGGTATTTTATACCATTTATTTCCAGAATTTCGCTCATTTCCTGTTCATCGTCCGTATATGAACCTCTCGTTATTGATGGTCCAATTCTACAGGTAGTTCTAAGCTTGGATTTTGCAAATGTATAGATTTTTTTTTCTTGCAATATGCTGTATGGCCTTTTGTTCCCTTTGTGCTTCTGTCGGACAAAACAGATTTTTTGTTGTATTTCTGTGATCTCTCGGCAAGAAGGATTCATCATAATTTACCCCTGCACACAGAAATCACTCCTTACGAAAGCAGAGGCAGGCCAAATTTGCATTTTGGTTTTCTTAGAATGAGATAAGAGAAAAATTAAAGTGACGCAGTAGTATAAGAAAACTAATAAATGTGACGCAGTAGTATAAGACAACTAATAAATGTGACGTTTTAGTATAAGACGATTAACAGAAAGAGAACAGGACGAAAACAGAGGAAGACACTCGAACTGCCAACTGATATAACATGGGTGGGGGGGGGTGGTTAACAGGAAGACAACAGGGTATAAACAAAAACAACTGGATATCAGCAGAGGAAGCCAGCTGGATATTAAGAAAGGAAGACAGTGGGGCATTAACAGAGGGATACAACAGCATATCAACATACACATGAGAACAGAGACAAAAGAAGCCAACGGGGGGGATGTCAATATATGAAGACAACAGGTTATCAACAGGAGGCAATGGGTTTTCAATGAAGGAAGACAAAGGTATCAACAGAGGAAAAGAACGAGGTATCACGTAAGACTACGGCTCGAATACGACAATGAGTTATCAAATGAAAGAGGATAACAGGGTATCAAAGACAAGGGAACAAGCTATAACAGGGGAGGTGGTTGTGTGGGGCTGGCAGGCGTGGCAGGGATGGGGATGGCGGACGAGGCAGGGAGAAAGGAAGGTGTAGGGAGGGGAGTGAGGGGGAATATCGATTTAAAACTTACCTGTTGCACTCGTTGCATAATGCACTCGCCTGCGACCCACTTCTCGCGATAAATTACAATGAAGAAAACAGGAAACACAAACAGGAGAGGGCTCAGGTCCAGGATGTCAACCCTGACACTTCGCCTTACCTCCGTGACTTCAACTCTTACCCCTGGAATTTTCCTTTTACCCCATCTCTGACATCTACTTTGACCTTACCGAGCTTATCATGCAGTGTATCTGCAGGAAACACTGGTAGCTGTAATAAAGGTATTCATCCAGTAGTGCATCTCACCAAATACTAACTTGTGTAAAATAAATACTCGTATTAGTTATATGAATATGAAAACAGGCTGTGTGGCAGCATGTAGTTGTGTTGCTTGTACTTGTTGTTTTTATTGTTAGCGATGATGTGCTGGTAATGAGTGATGTTGGTGTTGCGGCTGTAGTGAAGGGGTGGTGGTGGTAGTGGTGTGGCGGGTACTGGTAGTATTGGTGGTGATGTGGTAAGCGGAGGCAACGGTGGATGCTGGTAGTGGTAGTAGTAGTTACAGTTGTGATGAGTAGAGACTCTGGGTTCTAGATGAGTCGGCAGCAGCAACAACAACAACAGCAGCGACTCGCACAAGTCAAACGGGTGCGTGATGTTAAAGGAACAATTAAAACTTTTGGTAAACCTGACAGCCCACAATTCGCTGTCAATTAGAGTAGTACAAGTGGTGGTGCATTCCCCGCCAGATTGGGAAATGTGACCGGCTTCTACAGCCCAAGGTTAATACACTGGCCGTATGAGCTATATAACTCTGGAAATCTAGAAAATAATCACAGAAAAATTACTCAAAAAACTCAAGCGAATCAAAGCCATCATGAAATTTCCACGACTCACGAAATCGTAATGACACGATTGCAAACAAACCATACCATGGGTGGGGTTCGAACCCGCGGTCAGAGAGTCTCAAAACTCGTAAGCAATTTGAAAATAACTAGACAACTCAAGTGAAAATAACTAAAAACAGGTTAAAACAACTCCTAACTTTACATAGGTTAACTCGTTATGTCAAAGTATAAGCAGTTATGAGAACTTTATGCAAGATTACCTGACTTCCAAATATAAACCCAATATACAACTTAACTAAAGGTGGTGTGTAAGGTGCACTAACTTAACCAAAGTTGTTGCATAAGATGCACAAAGTTAGCATCTCAGGTTAACTTGGAAAGCTTGATTCCTATCCATGTCAGTTAAGTGACAATTTAGCATCGGTAATAACTTGCACATCGAATATGAATATTTAGCCCAGGATTTAACATATTATGACCAAAATAATGGAAATTTAAATATCCACAAAAATCTAATACCTAAATATAACAGTTCCTCAAAATCTGGTTTGAACCCATCAAGTTTACAATAGTCGTACTGTAATTGCGATAAATAAAGCTAGTAGTAGAGGAGGGCCTCGCTTTACAGCGCTTCACTTCACAGCATTTCACTAACGCAGCGGATTTCAATTATACCCATTCTTCATTTATTCAGACTTCCTACAATAAATATATTCACCACTCACTATAAGCTAAGGACGAAAATATTTTAAGGTAAGTAACGTGTGTAATGTATATGTACTTTTTAGGCCTAGCTCTATTGCTTACTTAATATATGATAGTGTAAACATGTTAGCAGGCTTTTATGTGCATTTGAAAGTGGAAAAAAATGGTAGTTTCACTTTACAGCAATTTTAATTTTTTCAACAGCAGCCCAAAACCTAACCTGCTGTATAAGCGGGGCCCTCCTGTAATTCGAAACTTTATTAAGACAATGTTGCTTTAAAGTTTCCCATTGTTGCTTGTGTGTCTTTACCGGGACTAAGTTTCTCTGGGAAAACATCGTACCAATAAAGGCTTCTATTTCAAAGTGTCGTCTAGATATGCTAAGAGATGAAGCTATCAACATTAAGTAGGGCGAGCCTAAAAAGGTTCGAAGTTATTATATTTGCTAGTTGTTTGCCGCATTAAGAAGCATGGTATTAGAAGATAGTAGTTAGAGAGACAACTAACATCCAAGGAGGTGCTAACATATGTTACCAGCGTAAAACAAAAGTCTTACCCTGCACTGGCAAAATTACAATCTTTTATTTTTGTCTCAAACACGTAAGACGGCAGCTAAACCTTAAAATTCTACTTACATTCAGTTTATATTTATCTTGACTTTCCTATGTCTCTTAATATTTCGTTTTCTTGCAGTATTTTCCTTATAATTCAAGAGGTCTAATCTGAGACAAGGTCGCGGGGAAAATGGTTCACGGAATCATTACAGATAACAGATATGGCCGGGAGCGCTAGTTCATATAAGACTCTAAAGCACCCTCTAGTATACAGAAAAAAATATTCTAGTGTCACAAGAAATACAAAGTAAGTCTGGTAGCCCAGAAGGAGAACTAGCATATTTGGAAAGCTCCACACCTGTAACCTGCCACATCTTTACGATACACACCTCAACACACGACGCCAAGTTTCTAGTATCTGGTGTTTACGTTTAAAGCAGAGAGACCAAACACACTCGCACTATCTTCCACCAGCTGCTGGGACAGTTCTTACTGGCTGACAACGCCACCACCATCTTCCACCAGCTGCTGGGACAGTTCTTACTGGCTGACAACGCCACCACCATCTTCCACCAGCTGCTGGGACAGTTCTTACTGGCTGACAACGCCACCACCATCTTCCACCAGCTGCTGGGACAGTTCTTACTGGCTGACAACGCCACCACCATCTTCCACCAGCTGCTGGGACAGTTCTTACTGGCTGACAACGCCACCACCATCTTCCAGCAAATGCGAGAACAATGCTTACTGGCTGACAACACCAACATCATCTTTCAGCAGTAATAGAAACAATGCTTCCTAGCAGACACCCCCATCATCTTCCACCAGCTCCAGGGAGAATGCTGCTTCACCACTCACCCTTTTTCTACTCATTTGAGGAAAACACATCAGCACTAGTACATCAGCGCTAGAAGTTTAAAGGGGACCAGAAGATGCATATTCCAGTTATTGCACAGACTCCAACAAAACTAGTGCCTACACAGCCTAAACCCGTTCCATCCATTTTATGCCATGCATCAGCCATTGAAGACTGGTACCACAATTTTTGTAATGTGATCAGAGGAAAGAGCTAAACCCCTAAGAATCCTGTAGCGCCTAAGAAATGAGAATCCAGTTCCTTGGATCAAGAGCCTCTCACCAGCATCAAGGCAAAATAATGCAATAAGATAAAATAATACTATACCACTTCTAGATTATAAGTGGCAAAATGGCATCAACATTTTTTTTAAATATATCAATCTTCTAAGTAGATTACACCACTATTCAAATTTTGAAGGCGATCACAGGAGCCTGTCTCCACCTATCACACACCTAAAAATTGGACTGACCACCTAAGTAGCTTTGTGCATAAAGCCTCCACGCATGCAAATAGCCCAGTGAATTTTGCCCAAGATACATTACACAAGCGTTGAAAATCTGAAGCCGATTGAATATGGCATTGTCGAGTAATAAACGAAAAATTGTGAGAAAGTAAATGAAAATGTTAGTGCTGAGAATGTTCCGAAAAATAAGAAATTCTCTCATTATAATTAAAACACATAAAACCGCGGATATTTATTTTTTTCCAGTTTGCTGGAAGGCATGTGCAACAGTTGGGCATCTTTATTGTAGAAACGTTTCGCCTACACAGTAGACTTCTTCAGTCAAATACAGAGGAGAATAAATATGGAGAAAGCAGTAGTAGTGGCGAGGTAAAGATGATGTGATCATTCGCCACTACTTCTGCTGTCTCCATATTTAGTCTCCTCTGTATTTCGCTGAAGAATCCTATTGTGTAGGCGAAACGTCTTACTCATGACCAAGGTGTAGGTTTCTTGAGGATGGTGGGTCAGAAGAACCACCCTGACCCTTACCCCCTCTTGAGGGGTCCTTGGGGTCTAGTGCGTTAGGCACACCACACCATCCCTCCTCCCAGGTGTTGGTTCATGGGGATAGTTGGTCTGGTGGATCACACCATCCCTCCCACCCTAGACAGGGACTAAACCCCAGGCATCACCTCTTTAATGTAATTATTGGTGCCAACAGCGGCTCGTTTATTGTGCGCCAACAGCTCATCCTGTGAGTTGCAGTTTGTGCACCAGAAGCTCATCCTATGAGCGGTAGTTCATTGTGTGCTCACAGCTCATTACATTCCAGCAATATTTATGACATCTGCTGGTAGAAGTAGGTCGAGTCTTAGGCCACAAATGTTGACCTGTGTCGTATGCAGACGTGCCTCTTGTAAAGGATAACTATCGTATCTAAGAAAGACAAGATTATATCAAGACATTTATAGAGGAAAATTTCTCAGACACTTGTCGGTGTTAATCACCAAGTCTGACGAGATGGGTAGATTTTTTTTGTTAAGCAAAACTGGATACATCAGCTGTGTGTTCCTACCCTATTCTATATGAGGGCTAACAGTGGGAACAAAGGCTAGCTATGTTTTCCCTCTTATATTCCAGGATGAGGTTCACAGAAGGTGTTGAAATTTGTCAGCTTGAGCTGGGAGACTTCAGCAAGGCAATAATGATATCATCAAGCATTCCATCAATGATTCATCAACTACTGGAGCTTCACAGGTTACCTTCCAGCAGAACTGGAGTTACTATAATTCGGGAATCGCTATCTCTCATGATAGCCTATCCAATACACAGGAGAAATGGTTAGCTGGATTTGAATCCTGGAGGTGGGAATTACAGTGCCTGCACTCTTAAGGAGGGGTTTAAGATATTAGCTGTTTGGAGGAACATCTGAAAGGTCGTATTTACGCACCTCTGGAAAAACAGTGATAGTGTGAATGATGATGAAAATGTTTTTTTTCGGGTCACCCTGCCTCGGTGGGAGACGGGCAGCGTGTTATATATATGAGTAGGCAATTAATGGCTTCTTCAAAGTCATGTAGCATAAGTGTTATATCAGAGATTAGGAAGATATCTGCAGCATTTTGTGTCTCATTAATGAAGAACTCATTTGAGTGGTGAGTGTTTAGGTTCATTAGTGGCTCACTGAGCACTGAGTCGTGCTGGGACTTCAGCATTTCCCTCATTTCTTTGTTGTCGTCAGAGTATGTCCCATCTTTAGTCGAAGGCCTCATACTAGGTGATGTTTTTGACCTGGATTTTTTATTGCTCTTAATTTCACTTATAGTTTTTAGCTCCCTGTCTTTCTTGGACTCTGATATATTCATTTGAGCTCACCGTTTTCTAATTATCTAGCCAGTGTTACTTTTCATTCTTCTGAGAGTCTGCTGCCTTTGAGCTCTGTTATTCTTCTTTAATCGTGGGCATGCCTCTCGCACTCCAATCTGCACCTTCTCCTATATAACGGTATGTGTCTGGAGCAAACTTCTAATGCCACTGAGATCATTCTCTCGATATACAAGCTTAGATTATTGTTTATCGTATTGTCTTCCCAGCATATTTCAGAAAGCTCACGATTTATTAGTTCCTAGTTGATGTTTTTCTTGCTAAAGTTAAATTTATTAAACATACTCCCTCGGTTGAGTACGTTTTGGTGATTATGACCAATGGGTATGCATGCCTGCACTTCTATTAGGTTGTAGTCTGAGTTTACTGTCTTTGACACTATAATGTTCCAAATCAAGTCTTCATTATTAGTGAATATAAGGTCTAACGCATTTTCTAGTCTGGTCGGTTCTGCTAATTGCTACGATATGGTGAATTTGCTGCAGTTTTAGTAGCTCAGTTTATCCAAACTAGCTCCTGGAATTCTTTCTGCTTTGACAGTCTTTGTTGAATTCTTAAATCTACAAGTGGTCCAATTCCACATCAGGCCTAGTGAGTAATGTTTAGCGGTGTGTAGCATATAAATTATGGGGTTGTGTTTGATAAGTTTTTAAGATAATACTCAATTTTCAATAGCTGGTCTTTGAAATGCTGGGAAGTTGCATCTCGTGGTTTATATACAAATACAATAATTAGATTTTGATTTTCAAGTTTAATCAGCAGAGCGTCCACCACATCATTCATGGTATTAATTCTGTGCACATGAGCGACTCTTAACTCTTTCCTTGTTGTTTGCTCTTCCAGTCGCAACTGAGTAGACTGGACCCAGAATCTCTATTTCGTTGTCAACGTCGCCTTTCAGGTGGATCTCCGTATAGGCAGTAAACGTTGTATTCGACTCAGTGAGGAGAATGCTGATGAAAGGCATTCTGTTATTCGGTTGAAGACCCTGAATGTTTGCAAAAGCAAATGACGTTATATTGTTTCTCGTTATGCTGGGGGATTTTTGTTAGATTCATTATCTGTGGCTCTGGTTAGCCCGCCACTGGCTCTGCTTCCAGTGGCTTCATTTTCCGTCCAGGATGATTCTTAGGTGCTGACAAATTCTTGCTATTCATTTTAGTTCTCTGGCGCTAAAAAAAACACTGTTGCCTGCATGTTTGTAGTTTCTATGTTCGATTATACGTTCATGTTCCCTCATACACATCGTTTCCTTCACATAGAATGCCGGGCAGTTTGCATCATAACATTGTCTCTCATTTATAGAGTCCTCGCACATTTTAGGGTGGAAGTATGTGTAGGACTTGGAATGACATACCCCTCCAAAGAGTACGGTATTTCCTGGATGAGGTCATATTGACACATACCATTTCTTTTCCCAAACAACTGTCTCCAGTTTTGTATTTGCCTCTTGTACATGCGAAACATTTCGACAATAAGAATACCCAAGTGTTACACATGGGTATCTTTATTAATCTTATGATATACAGAGAGTACATTCCAAGTACTTTTAGGTGTTCCCAGTCCGATAGTGAGACTGACTTAATTAAGGTGGTCAGTCCATCAAGGTTGCAAGATTGATTACCTCAAAATTACCTCTCCGTTTCTACTGTCTCCAGTGTTACATTCGCCTGTATTTGACTGAAGAAACCTACTGAATAAGCGAAAAGGTTCGGCAATGAAAATACATAGATGTTGCACATATCTTATTCATCTAGAATTCCTGCTTGTCTACGGAAGAAGGCATCAAGCCAATTACTTTACCAATAACTCGGCCTTTCCGTGAGAATGTTCTTTTAGTCTATTTCGATGCGCTTGTTTTACGACATTTCTCTAGTCGTATTTAGCCCCTCTACTAATCAGCATGAAAATATAATTCTTAGTTCATTTTGTATGTGTCGCAGGTTACCTTGCTCAGCCGGGAGCCCTGTACTCACCACGCCCACCTCTCACCTAGCTGCTCTTCACACACACACAACACACAACACACACACACACACACACACACACACATACACACACACAACACACACACACAAACAACACACAACACACACACACACACACATATACACAAACAACACACAACACCTTTCATTTTCTAATTTCCTTCAATTTCTGGACGACGAAGACGAGACCAAAATTATAAAGCATATATTTTAGTTTAAGTTACTTTACTTACAGGTTTACTTTACGCGTTGGCTTGACAAAGCTCTTGAAGAGGGAAATATTAATGCAGTAATACCAGTAGCCGGTCTTGAGGGTCATGGCCCCCCGGTGGTCCAAGTCCACATCAGGCCTAGTGAGTAATGTTTAGCGGTGTGTAGCATATACATTATGAAGGTAGTGTGTTTGTGACAAGCACAAGTGTCCACTCTCCTCTCCAGACTTCGCTGCCACACAATTACAACCCTGCATGAAATATTGTCCCTTTAACTGCTGCTTCAATCATTTCTTAAGTACTTAATAATGATAATTGCTTGACACGAATTGTCACACACAAACACTCTCAAACGAATGTGAATTATCAGATGAATAATTTAACACAAGACGGAATTTAAGTTACTTGTAGATACGGAAACTAAGCCAGAATAAAGTTAATGTCCTAAATCATTAAGAAGGATACACGTCCACTGATGCAATTGCTTCTCACAAAACCACTATTGGAATTCCCGGTGTGAGCACGAGGCCGAGGCTGCAGTCAGAGAACATGTTGCAATAGTTACTAGCACTACTGCATTGCACCATTCCTTCACCAATTATAACCATCCACACTTGGCTCATGACTACCACTCAACGCTGCTTCACCTTCGCCACCCCCCACCTCCAGCCACCATTACATATTAACAACTCGGTAAGGTAAATACCTCAAGCAGGACATATTATTTACAGTGGTAATATCACCTTGGAACCACCAGCAAGATATACTCAAGTAACGACACCCGCTACTGTCTCAAGTGTTTCGTGGCTACAAATGTTCTATGCTAAATTTATATTTCTGCTGAACTCATTAAAAAAAGAATGAAGTACATACTGTTCCTCGTACTTCCCCCCCCCCACCCCCCCCCCTTCCTTCTCCAGAGAGAAAAATAGCAGAGAGAATTCACCAAGTATTCCCGTCAGACTGTAAAACATAACCAGGCAATAACCTCCTTCCTAATCTAGGTAAATTGGCATGAATTAAAACAAGAAAAAATATAAAGTCAAAGCAAAATGAGAGGGACATAAAAACGCAAACGGGTAACAAAGCGCGTGACTGCCTACCTCCACAGAAGGGGCCACTAACCAACAAACAATTTGGGCAACACGCAAACCCTCCACAAGTAACCACAACCCCTACCCCCACCCTCCCTACCTGGCCATTCCAAACCTTCAAAAATCGTCATTAGGGCAGCACGCACCCTACCTGTCAAGTCCCAAAATTTGGCATCAGACCTTATGTACCTTCACGTGCTGAACCCTTACCAGTCTTCCCGAGATATCTCCTCAAGCTCCCGGCTCTACCCCCTTGGACACTTTCGCAATCCCCTTGTGAGCCCACATGTGTCTGCCCCAGACCCCGAAAACCATTACATAAGAACATAAGAACATAAGAAAGAAGGAACACTGCAGCAGGCCTACTGGCCCATGCGAGGCAGGTCCAAATCTCCAACGGCTTAAGCCAATGCCCCGACCCAGCCAGGTCAGGTTACATTCACTTAAGGAAGGAGCACTGCATCTGACCTAGTAGCACAACCTAGTCAGGACCAATTCACACCCAACCGCACCCACTCATATAATTGTCCAGCCGACCACCTGGTCAGGTCACTTCCACTTAAGGAATTAGTACAGGTCAGGTTACATTCACTTAAGGAAGGAGCACTGCATCTGACCTAGTACAAGCTCACACCCATCCACACCCACTCATGTATTTATCCAACCTATTTTTAAAACTACACAACGTCCCAGCATCTATGACGGTACTCGGGAGTTTGTTCCACTCATCCACAACTCTATTACCAAACCAGTGCTTTCCTATATCCTTCCTGAATCTGAACTTTTCCAACTTGAAACCATTGCTGCGAGTCCTGTCTTGGTTGGATATTTTCAGCACGCTATTTACATCCCCTTTGTTTATTCCTGTTTTCCATTTGTACACCTCAATCATATCCCCCCTAATTCTACGCCTTTCTAGAGAGTGCAGATTCAGGGCCCTCAGTCTATCCTCATAGGGAAGATTTCTGATACATGGGATCAACTTTGTCATCCTCCTCTGTACGTTTTCCAGTGCATTTATATCCATTCTGTAATACGGTGACCAGAACTGTGCAGCATAATCTAAATGAGGCCTAACCAAAGATATATAGAGTTGAAGAACAACCTGAGGACTTCTGTTATTTATACTTCTTGATATGAAGCCAAGGATTCTGTTAGCTTTATTGCGAACACTTATGCACTGTTGTCTAGGCTTCAGATTACTACTAACCAGAACTCCTAAATCCTTCTCGCAATTACAAGTAATAAGATCTATATTATTCAGCTTATATGTGGCATGGTTATTGTCCTGCCCAACATTTAGAACTTTGCATTTGTTTACATTAAACTGCATCTGCCACTTCTCCGACCACTGCATCAGTCTATTCAAATCATCCTGGAGTGCTCTAATGTCCTCGTTTGAATGAATTGGACGGCCTATTTTGGTGTCATCAGCAAATTTACTTATGCTACTATTTATTCCCTCATCTATGTCGTTTATGTAAATTGTAAACAACAGGGGGCCCAAAACTGACCCCTGTGGAACACCGCTTGAGACACGCCCCCATTCTGATTTCTCTCCATTTATGCAAACTCTCTGCCGCCTATTAGTCAACCATGCCTCTACCCAGGAAAAAATTTCTCCTCCTATTCCGTGTGCCTTAAGTTTCCTCAGTAGCCTCTGATGTGGAACTTTATCGAAAGCCTTACTGAAGTCCATATACACAATATCATATTCATTACCATGATCTACTTCCTCAAACACCTTAGTGAAAAAGTTAGTAAATTCGTAAGACATGAACGCCCCTTTGTAAAACCGTGTTGAGATTCATTAATCAATTTATGCTTTTCAAGATGGCTACGAATTGCCTCGGCAATTATTGATTCCATAAATTTACCAACTATGGAGGTAAGGCTTATTGGTCTATAGTTCGAAGCTAAGGACCTGTCACCTGCCTTGTAAATAGGTATTACATTTGCCCTTTTCCACTTGTCTGGCACTATGCCAGTTTGTAGTGATATATTGAAAAGATTTGCCAAAGGTTTGCTAAGTTCCTCTTTACATTCCTTTAAAACTCTTGCAAACAGTTCATCAGGGCCTGGGGATTTGTTAGGTTTTAATTTCTCTATTTGTCTGAGGACCATGTCACTAGTTACCCCAATCGAGCATAGTCTGTTATCTTCCAGCTCTACATAATTTATTATTTCTGGAATTCTGCTAGTATCTTCCTGAGTAAAAACTGAGAGGAAGTAAGTATTGAAAATTTCACACATATCCTTATCACTGTCCGTGATCTGTCCTGAGTTACTCTTAAGTGGGCCTATCTTGTCCCTAATCTTACTTCTGTATACCTGAAAGAACCCTTTTGGGTTAGTCTTCGAATCCCTTGCGACCTTAGCCTCATAATCCCTTTTTGCTTTTCTTATTCCTTTTTTATTTCTCTCTTTAATTGAAAATATTGATTTCTTATCTGTCCATCCCCTCTTTGATACGCCTATATATGCCTCTCTTTTGACCAATGAGATGTTTTAATCTATTGTTCATCCATTTAGGATCATTTTTGTTAGATCTAATTTCCTACTTGGAACAAAAGTTGTCTGGGCAGCTAGAACTAAGCTCTGAAAAACGTCATATTGGCAACCAAAACCATCTAACTGACCCATAGTCAGGTCATCCCAATTAGCCCACCTAGGTAATTTCTCAGCCCCATGAAGTCGGCTACACGAAAGTCTGGAACTGAGACTTGATTGCAGTTACCTGGGTAATTCCATGATATATTAAAACTAAGTGATTTGTGATCGCTTTCCCCAAGCTCTTCATTAACCTCAAGATTATTAATTAGTGATTCTTTGTTAGCAAGAACCAAATCAAGCAAGTTGCTACCTCTAGTTGGTTCTGTCACAAACTGTTTTAAAAAACAATCATGAACCGTATCAAGAAAGTCACTAGACTCAAGATTACCTGTCACATTGTTCCAATCAATGTGTCTAAAGTTAAAATCTCCCATTAACACAACATTTTCATATCTAGACGCCTTATGAATTTCGTCCCATAGCAGCTTACTGCGCTCCCTATCCAGGCTTGGGGGTCTGTAAATCACACCCAAAATTAATTTTTCACGACCCTCGAGAAACTGTAGCCCCTTGCCCCTCTTTCTCTTACGAATCACGTGTTTGCTCCCACACACCCAGCATTCTTATAACTTCCACTCTCCCTCAATGCTTGGAGAAGGAAAGGTTAATGAGAAGAACACGAACTGGAAAAGACATGAGATGGCGAAAAGAACTGGACAGACTGCATGAACGATCAGACAAGATGTTTACTGAATTTCAACCCCAACAAGTGAAAAGTGATGAAACTTAGGGCAGGAGGGAAGACCATATACAGAATATATACTGGCAGGAAGGGGATAGGTTACAAACCTCAAAAGAGAACGAGTGTGCGCACAACACAAGTATACCAAATGAGTATGAAAAGGAAACCTGTAACTGTTATACACAATGGTAGGATTGCTGGTGTCTTTTTCTTTGTCTCATAAACACGCAAGATGACAGGTACATCTTGCTACTTCTGCTTACACTTAAGTTCATACTACACATTGCATATATATGTATGTGTATACATATCCATCTGAATTTTCTTATGATTTCTTAATAGTTCTTGTTCTTATATTATTTCCTTCCATCCCCATGAGGAAGCGGAGAAGAACCTTTCCTCAGTAAATCACTTAGTCTCGCAAAAGGCGACTAAGATGCAGGGAGCAAGGGGTCAGTAACCCCCTTCTCCTGTATAAATTACTAAATTAAAAAAGAACAAAGATGAGATGTCTGAATGTGAGTGGCGGTAGTACAGATAAGAAAGAGTCGATTGAGAATGTTAAGAAAATCTAGATGTGTTAGCTCTAAGCGAAACAAACCTGAAGGGGGTAGGAAAATTTCAGTGAGGAGAAATGAATGGGATTAGGTCTGGTGTATATCGAAAGAATTAAGAGCTACGGGAGTAGTGGTAATGTTGAATGATAAATTATGGAAGGAAAAAATGGAATATAAATGTTTATATTCAGGAATTATGTGGATTAAAACAAGGTGGGATGCGAAAAGTGGGTTATACTAAGTGCTTGTGCACCTGGGGGAATGAGAAGTGTAGAGGAGAGAGATTTTGAAAGATGTTAAGCGAGTGTTTAGGGAGTTTTAAACAAAGTGAGAAAGTAATTGTTATGGGGTCCCTAAATAGTAAAGTTGGAGAAACTGTTGCAGAAGGCATAGTAGGTAAGCTTTTGGGTGCCAGGGAGGAAAATGATAATGGAGGGCTTTTAATTGAACTCTGCATAGAAAAGGTTTGGTAAAAGGTAATACTTATTTCAAGAAAAAAAGTTAAATAAGTACACGAGATACGATATAGGGCGAAATGACGGTAGTTTGTCAGACTATGTGTTACTATATAAAAGGTTGATGGGTAGACTTTGGATGTACATATTTTTTTTAGAGGGACGACACACATATCAGATCATTATTTCTTTGTAGCTACAGTGAGATTAAGAGGTACACTGAGTATAAGGAGAATGTCATCAGTTAGCAACTTGTCACTAATGAGCATCACGTAGCTGTCTTTTACCCACTGCAAGACTGTCTTATATCTTTGGCATTCTACTGAAGTGACTCTCAAACTTGTTTTGGATCATTCGCAAAGGTGGATACCGTGGTAATTTTTTTCTTTACTGAGACTCAAGTTTGCTGCCATTCTTTGTGCAATGTCAGAAATCTGAATACATATTTTCTTACTTTTCCTGTCATACATATTGACCTCCTTTTATGAGGTCAATATGTATGACGGGATTGACCTACTGACCTCATTTTATGAGGTCAATAGGTTCGTGGTACTCATGTTTTGTTTTTCCCTTCCTTCCATCCTACGAGAGAGAGAGAGAGAGAGTGACTTAGGGGGGAAGAAGACAAGGATAATAGAATGATGCACACATTCGTGTTTTCCTGAATATTTTTGTGCAAGAATAAGTATGTGTGTATGTTGGCGAGAGTGAGTGAGTGTGTGCGTGGTATGTAGACACCACTAGTGATGTGTTTCTAAGTGTGCTCTTTATATAGAATTCATGACCATTCACACATGAATGGGTCATGGAGGGAGTCCACACACACACACACACACATGACTTGAGTAGTGGCAGTGACACATATGGATAGGTCATGGAGGGAGCCACAAACATACACATGACTTGAATAGTGGCAGTGGCACACATGGCTGGGTCATGGGAGCCATGCACAGGCTGGGTAGTGCAAGGAGCCACTCACATGGTTATTTCGTGGAAGGAGTCACACATATGGCTGAGTTGTGGAAGGAGTTACACACACATGGCTGGATTGTGGAAGGAATCACACATATGGGTGGGTTGTGGAAGGAGCTACACACATGACTGGGTTGTGGAAAGAGCTACACAAATGGTTGGGTTGTGGAAAGAGTCACACATGGCTGGATTCTAGAAGGAGTCACACACATGGCTAGGTGGTGGAAGTACACGCATGGCTGGGAAGTGGAAGGAGTCATCCACATGGCTGGGTTGTGGAAGGAACTAAGTACATGGCTAGGTTGTGGAAGGAGTCACACACACACATGGCTGGGTTGTGGAAGGAGTCACACACATGGCTGGGTTGTGGAAGGAGTCACACACATGGCTGGGTTGTGGAAAGAGTCACACACATGGCTGGGTTGTGGAAGGATCTACACACATAGCTGGGTCATAGGAGCCACACACGTGGATGGTCGTGAAGGACCCACACATGCCTGATCGTGAAATGAGCCGTGGAAGGGAAAGAAAAAAAAATAAAGCGGAAAAAGTTGGTAACAAGATAACATTTAAACACAAAAATAGGGTAAATGACGCGAGAAAAAAATACGACGTGCACTTGCCAAAGTTACAAGAATTCCATTACTACCGGTCGCCTGCACGCTACTGGCGCTGAGGCATACGACCTTCTTGGGAGCACGGGGGTTGGGTGTTGGGTGGGAGGTGGTGTTGGGTAGGGATGGGGGGGTATTTATGGTGGGATGGGATGGGGGGAAGGGTGATTGTGATGGGTGGGGTTAGAGGACCCGGGGATGGGGGAGTAGGAGTGGGCCACGGCTTATATTTACAAGGTGGCGTTGTGCCATCAGCATAATGCAAGTACGCCGTACGTCCTCTCACTTGCCCTTCTTCCCTTCATTACTGCCCACCTTCCCTTCTTTACCAATTTCCCCGCGTTTCCCTTACTACAGCTTCCCCTTGCCATACCTGCCCAAACACTCGTCTGATGACTCGAGGTGGTCACTAATAACACCTAATATGGGAGAAGAAAAGTTGCAAGTGCTGAAATCAAACATAGGTAGGCAGGGAACGTAAGTGCTAGTGCACCCTTTTTTCACACCTGTGGCCTGTTTCCTGAGATCTTCCAACCATGCAACCGGGCATGAGGTTACCCAACACTTTCCATTCATCTATACCACACAGGGAGTGTAAGGGGGCAGTATAACATTTCTTTATCCAATAAATTCTATTAATCCCTCACCCAATAAGTCCAACCGAGTCTTAACATCCCAAAAGCCAAGTCAACCCAGGTTGATGCTTCCACCAACCACCATCTGCAAATTCACTCAAACATGTTTATAACTAGTCAACTACAAGCAAGATCATATGCGCAAGATCATTTTCAACGCTGGAAATGACACGGACTGAATGAACAACACTTACCGGGGAAGTAAATAATAAACAGTTGATGAAACACGATAAGACGGCAGCGTTAAGTTAGTAATAACAAACAAAAGGGAGGATAGAAACTGCGAGACAGTCTTTGAAAACTGCAAAGAAAAACGAGTAAAAGTATACAATCGGAAACTGAAATAAAGAAACTAAAAGACAGACGAAAAGCTTGGAATACAGGAGAGGAATGAATAGGCACACTAGGCAGAAGAGTGGGAGGCCACAGTTGAGGAAGAATCAAAGGGAGAGAAGGGAAAAGGGGACAATGGAAGTTAGGGTGGAAGGGGGAAAGAGATGACTGGATTCGCTACGTCGATATTTCCCCCTCTCCCCCACTCCCTGTCTAGGCATCAGCTTTCCAGGCGGCAGGTATCTAGCCTCACCTGCAGCCTCAAGGATAGTAATCTCACCTAGCCACCCTTAAACCCTCTTACATGAATGGGCACTCCTGAAAATCTACTTAGTGAGCTGCTTATGGATTAAGAATTATAACTAAAAAAAGTTTCCTTGAGAAGATACTTGTGTGAGGAGAAGGTGGCTTAAAATCTGAGTTAAAAGTTTTCCCAACTTAATTAGTAGCAGCAGAGGTGACCCCAGAAAGACCATCCCCAGTACCTCATCCCCAGCATGAGCACTCTTTCACAGCTGATCCCCAGAAAGACTAGCCCCATCACCACCCTCTCACCCAGGTTTATTTCATAAGATTATCCCACGTACCTACCTCCAGGTAGGCGGACCTTCCATCACCACCCACACAAAGATATGACATTTATCAGAGGGCGTCCTGATATGCTATGTAATAACCTCTCTATTTATATTAAGAAGCTACATGTTTCAGAAATAAATTTCATCACTATATAGTAAAATATAATTAATACAACGACATGAATAAAATATTTCTATTTCTGGTGTGTATGTCACGCCCAGCGGACGGAGGCACAGGTCTCCACATAAAAAAAATCACATAAAAAATTTTGGTCATATGGTACAAGTAGACCTGGTCAGTAGCAGCTCCTACATATATTTCTAACAGGCTACGTCATCGAGGAAGAATAACAGGTAACTCAGGAGAGGGACCTATTATGGCAACAGAGGTGAAGAAATTGCTAAAAAACAAAAGAAATACAAAATGTTGCTAGGGAATCTTAGCAATTTTAAAGCTTACCTCTAGGTACACAAGACTAAGTCTTGGGAGCAAACTAGTACAAGTTAGTTATACGCAGGACAGTTTACTGATAAGTGTTCCAATGTGAGTAATTGTTACCTTTCAGTCTTCACACAAAGAATATACGAATGAAATGCCACAAATTAATGATTATGGAGAATCTAAAAATAACAAATCAAGCAGGATCTCGTTCACCAGAAACGGGTGTCTTAAACAGGTATGCAGATTACAACCATATAAGTCCCTGGTGCCCCGATGAACTGTTTTCAAAGGTTCTTAAAGAATAAAGAATAGATAGTAAACCGTTAGCGAAACTAATAAATAATTGGAAAGAATAACGTGCCGGAGACGTTGAGGATGGCCAGCGTGATACCTATAAACAAAACAGGAGACAAGTTGTTAGCTTTGAATTACCGCTCAATCAGTTTCACCCTAGTAGTTAGCAAATTATTGCAGTCGTTAAACAATTCGACGCCACCGTACCTGAAAATTACCTGAAGACGATTCTGTGGGTCTCATGACCCTAGCGGCCCGTTCCCAGACCGAGCCTACTGGTTGATGGACTGATCGACAAGTTTTTTGGTGTTAGAGGCAGAGCAGTTCAATGTAGGTACCCAACCCAGCTGAACAAGAACTTAAGGAACTCATCCGGTTCCAGTTTGAAGACAACTAGAGGTCTGTTGTTAATGTAAATATATTTATTTATTTTAACACGCCGGCCGTCTCCCACCAAGGCAAGGTGACCCGAAAAAGAAGAAACGCTTTCATTAAGTTTTTTTTTTTACGTTTAGTAATTTATAGAGGAGAAGGGGTTACTAGCCCCTTGCTTCCGGCATCTGCATTTTACCTGTAATCGTCCAGCAACTGCGAGACAGCCACAATCTCCTCTGAACGTTTAAAAAGTTTTTAATAATGTTGGGCGGGTTGTGGGTAGCATGAGCTTCGTTAATCAGGTAGTCGACAATGAAGTACGACATTAGGCAGGGCTTCGAGAGTAGATGGTGGTTCGAAACCGCAAGCAATAAGGAAGAAGAGTAGATCTATCGAAACTAATCACAGAACAGGTGGGGCTTGAACTTATGGCACTCTAATCCTAAACCTTGCAGGCCAGTGCAAATAAACCACTTTTCCATCTGTTCTGTGATTTGTCTGTAATACTTTTATTACAATTTCAGGAGTCTATCCAAACTGTTCACAGGTTGGAGAGAGATTCTCTCTTGAATAAAAGTATGTTCGACAGATAGGTAACGGATTGCATAAATAGTAAGTCAAAATGGTGTCCCGTCATACATGGTCTCTCAGGGTCATTGGAACCCCCCATGGTATTCATATTCTATTATATAAAAGACTTAGATGAGGGGAATAAATAAGTTTGTTTTGTTGATGACAAATATGGTCAGAAAAATAATCTTTAAGGGCACTAGAAACTTTCATTAAGATTTGGATAGGTTAACGTGTAGTCAGAAAAGCTGGTTCTTCTAATCATGGCAAAAGAAAATAACTATGGCACCTATAAACTAAATGGATAAGTTAATCAAACTGTATATGTAAAAAGATTGCGAGTTTCGTTATCAGAACTCTGCAGCTAAGGCAACACTATACATGTATTCCAATAAAGTTAATAGACTGGTTAGCTTTATATGAAGAAGCATATCTCAGAAGCGTCACAGGATTACTTACAAATCTATCTTATCTCAGAAGCGTCACAGGGTTACTTACAAATCTATCTTATCTCAGAAGCGTCACAGGGTTACTTACAAATTTATCTTATCTCAGAAGCGTCACAGGGTTACTTACAAATCTATCTTATCTCAGAAGCATCACAGGATTACTTACAAATCTATCTTATCTCAGAAGCGTCACAGGGTTACTTACAAATCTATCTTATCTCAGAAGCGTCACAGGGTTACTTACAAATCTATCTTATCTCAGAAGCGTTGCAGGGTTACTTACAAATCTATCTAGCATTGGTAAGGTCTCTATGGTACAAACTGGATAAAAGGGCTTACCTTCTATTAAAGCCTGGGAAAGACCAATGTTGAAAGCATTTCGTATTATGGGTAAACAATACTCACATTTATATCCAGCCAGGAAGCGATCTCGATGTGCCTATCAGGCCAGGAAACGATACGAAGGCGCATATCCAGCCAGGAAGCGATATGAAGGTGCTTATCCGGCCAGGAAGTGATATTAAGGCGCCTATCCGGCAAGGAAACTGTTTCTGAGTACATATCCGATTAGTAAGCAGTTTCTATGCGCATATTAGGCGAATGAATAGTCCTCATGTGTCTATCTGACACATGACGCATAGCTAATGAACAATTTCTACAGGTATAACTGCCCAGTGAGTAGTCCTTATACAAATATCCGATAAACCTGTAGCTTTTCTAGGATATACAGCCACCGAGAGGTCTTTCCCGAGTATCAGACTGACAACACGTTTTAATGTTAGCGAAGAGCCACTAAGTTGTCTTTATGGAAGTACAGGGTTAATTGAGTGCTCTTTATGAGAATAAAAGCTCTATCTTCTTTATGGGAGTACAGAGCTAAAGAGTGTTTATTACGGGAGTACAGAGCTAAAGTGTTCTTTATGGGAGTACTGAGCTTAAATGTTCTTTATGGGAGTACTGAGCTTAAATGTTCTTTATGGGAGTACAGAGCTGAGGTGTTCTTCACGAGAGTACAGAGGCGTATGAGCGTGTGCCTGGTCTTTCCATTACCCGTATACAAACTTCATCATGAGAGCATCACTGGGGCCACGTTGCCCTTTCTATTCCAGTAACTATCCCCTAAACCTAATTACCAAACCCCCACCCCCCTTTCCCTCCTCCCCTTCTCTCTGCTCTCCAAGGCACTTCTTCTCTTGTCCCTCGTATGATAATTCTCATGCTCTTCTCTAGGACTCCTCTTACTGTGTTCTGTGTATAGTTTTACATGGCTGAAGAACATTACCTCATCTTCTACTGTCTTCACCTATTATCTCTATATTGAAATGAAATAGCCAATGGTTGGCAAAACGTCTTTAAATAAAGATACGCAGGTGTTCATAAGTGTCTAATTTCTCACAATTCTTATTATATCCTTCGTGACTCCTCTCTGTGTGCTTCTTTCATTCTCCTTTCTGGTGCTCTCTCACTCTCCTCTCCTTCCAAATAAGAGAGAAAGGGAAATCGCTATTTCCCTTTCTTTCGTATTTGGGTTCTTTCCACTGAGGGCACAGGTGAGCTTGGGGCATCTCTGAGCCAGGGTTTCCACTTGGTCTGCTGATTTGATGTCTCAAATGCCTTATTTGCTGTGAAAAACATGTTCCAATGAGTCAGTAAAGGAATAAATTATCGCAGATGGAGTATTTGATAAAGGCACTAAAAGTTTAACTACACACTGGTTTTCCAGGGAAGGAAGAGTGACTGTGAGAACAATGGAAGTGAACATAACAGTAAGACCACCGACAGTGAGACTCCAGGTTAGATTAGGTAAGATTCGTCAAGAAACAGGACAAGTGTTTCCTGACGCGGGTCTTAATCATATAATGACCCACTACTTATTGGTCAACTTCTCTAAAAATTATGGTAAAAAAAATTATTAGAAAATACCGGTATCGTGTCCAACTCAGCTGGATATAAGATACAGTGTGCGGCCTCATCCTGATCCTATAGTAGATGAGTGGCAGGCCAGCCACGGTGGCCTGCCACCCAGGGTGGAACCCAGGGTTCCAAATGTCATCCCCCTTCCCCTTCCGGACCAGGTCTACTGGTTGATGGATTGATTAGTCAGGCTATTAGTGCCAGCAACACGTGGTTAAAATATACGCACCACAGTCGCTCAGATGATCACGAAGTGCCTGGAGGAACCTATCAATTCCTAGCTAAAGTCAGTTAAAACTGTTTGTAATTCCCCTGGGTCTCTGTCCCCTTCCCTGCACATCTCTCTCTCTCTTCCCTTCCTTGCATATCTCTCTCTCTCTCCCCTTTCTTGCATATATATATATATATCTCTCTCCCCTTATCTGCTTCATCATCTCTTCTCCCTTCCCTTCCTGCTCCATACCTCCCTTTCCTGTTCCATCTCTCTGGCACTTCCCTTTATCTCTCTCTCCCCCACCTTTCCTGCTCCCTCTCTTTCCCCTCTTCTCTGCTCCATGTCTCTCTCCCTCCTTACCTCTTCCCTCACCCAAGCTTTTCATCTACACGAGGGACCGTCCCCCAGCTGCGCTAATTGTCCTCTGTATTTAAAAAAAATTACAGTGTTTAAAACAAGATATGTTATTTGTGAGAGGGATATGAGAGGAGAAGGTGAGGTGGGGAGAGGGGGACGTGGGGAGAAGGGTGAGGTGGGGAGAAAGGAAAGTGGGGAGACTAGTGAGTGGTCGGCCAATGAAATAGTGCTTAAGTGAAGAGCAGTCACGAGAGTTTTCTTTTCTTATCTGCGTTTAAAAGACGGAAAATCGAACCTCCAATC
Source organism: Cherax destructor (assembly GCA_009830355.1). NCBI lineage: Eukaryota > Metazoa > Arthropoda > Malacostraca > Decapoda > Parastacidae > Cherax > Cherax destructor. The sequence continues at coordinate 57,886 of WNWK01001226.1, read as the reverse complement.
ACTTCTTTCTCTTACAGACAAAGAGTTGCTATCTTATCTCAACTCATCACAAAGTCCGGCCTTGTCAAAGAATCCCAGCTGTAAGGTACATTAAACCCCATCCCCAAGCCTTGTGTAAGGTACATTACCACCATCCCTCAGCTCTCCTTAAGGGATACCACCACCATTCCCTAGTCCTGTCTGACATACACTACTACCATCCCCAACCATCCTTATGGGATACTAACTATGACGAAAACTCCGTGTAAAAAAAAAAAGGCAATTCGCTTAAATTATCAAAATTATACAAATTAATAACATGATAACCCCTATAAAAATAGACACGATTAATTTACCAGACATGGGAGACAGCTTGATAACATGACTCAGAAATGAGACAACAGTAGTCCGGACGTCAGTCACTTCAGTAACATGACTCAACAGTAGCCAGGACGTCAGTCCCTTCAGTAACATGACTCACAAGTGAGACAACAGTAGCCCGGACGTCAGTCACTTCAGTAACATGACTCACAAGTGAGCCAACAGTAGCCTGGACGTCAGTCACTTCAGTAACATAACTCACAAGTGAGACAACAGTAGCCTGGACGTCAGTCACTTCAGTAACATGACTCACAAGTGAGACAACAGTAGCCCGGACGTCAGTCACTTCAGTAACATGACTCACAAGTGAGCCAACAGTAGCCTGGACGTCAGTCACTTCAGTAACATGACTCATAAGTGAGACAACAGTAGCCTGGACGTCAGTCACTTCAACATGAGGCAAAAGTGAGTCATAAACAAAGTCCCAGTACAAAGTCCCAGTGAACCTTTATTGCAACTTATAAAATCCAACGTCTCAAATGATAGATAATATTACACACACACACACACACACACATATATATATATATATATATATATATATATATATATATATATATATATATATATATATATATATATATATATATATATATATATATATAAAACCCAGCCGTCTCCCACCGAGGCAGGGTGACCCGAAAAAAAAAAAAACATATATACACACACACTTCTTTATTTAATATGGTACATGAAGTTTATAAGATGTATTGATGGTACAATGGTGTAGTTAGATTATAAAATACAAAAGAGAATTGGTGTACATCCTTGGCAGCGCGGAGGAAAATGTTCAGAGCTGTGCCTGACACATTAACATGGATGCTGCTGATCAATGTTCAGAGCTGTGCCTGACACATTAACATGGATGCTGCTGATCAATGTTCAGAGCTGTGCCTGACACATTAACATGGATGATGCTGATCAATGTTCAGAGCTGTGCCTGACACATTAACATGGATGCTGCTGATCAATGTTCAGAGCTGTGCCTGACACATTAACATGGATGATGCTGATCAATGTTCAGAGCTGTGCCTGACACATTAACATGGATGCTGCTGATCAATGTTCAGAGCTGTGCCTGACACATTAACATGGATGATGCTGATCAATGTTCAGAGCTGTGCCTGACACATTAACATGGATGCTGCTGATCAATGTTCAGAGCTGTGCCTGACACATTAACATGGATGCTGCTGATCAATGTTCAGAGCTGTGCCTGACACATTAACATGGACGCTGCTGATCAATGATCAGAGCTGTGCCTGACACATTAACATGGACGCTGCTGATCAATGTTCAGAGCTGTGCCTGACACATTAACATGGACGCTGCTGATCAATGTTCAGAGCTGTGCCTGACACATTAACATGGATGCTGCTGATCAATGTTCAGAGCTGTGCCTGACACATTAACATGGACGCTGCTGATCAATGTTCAGAGCTGTGCCTGACACATTAACATGGATGCTGCTGATCAATGTTCAGAGCTGTGCCTGACACATTAACATGGAGCTGCTGATCAATGTTCAGAGCTGTGCCTGACACATTAACATGGATGCTGCTGATCAATGTTCAGAGCTGTGCCTGACACATTAACATGGATGCTGCTGATCAATGTTCAGAGCTGTGCCTGACACATTAACATGGATGCTGCTGATCAATGTTCAGAGCTGTGCCTGACACATTAACATGGATGCTGCTGATCAATGTTCAGAGCTGTGCCTGACACATTAACATGGACGCTGCTGATCAATGTTCAGAGCTGTGCCTGACACATTAACATGGATGCTGCTGATCAATGTTCAGAGCTGTGCCTGACACATTAACATGGACGCTGCTGATCAATGTTCAGAGCTGTGCTTGACACATTAACATGGATGCTGCTGATCAATGTTCAGAGCTGTGCCTGACACATTAACATGGACGCTGCTGATCAATGTTCAGAGCTGTGCCTGACACATTAACATGGACGCTGCTGATCAATGTTCAGAGCTGTGCCTGACACATTAACATGGATGCTGCTGATCAATGTTCAGAGCTGTGCCTGACACATTAACATGGACGCTGCTGATCAATGTTCAGAGCTGTGCCTGACACATTAACATGGACGCTGCTGACTACAGTTCATTAGTTTTGGTATCCTTTAATTTAATTTCTTTTATGTTTATATCAGTTTGTTCAATTGCGACTTCTTGTTAAACTATGAATACATGTTTTATCAATTATGACTGAATCATTTTTTAATTATAACTGCAATTTTTGCTAATTATTAGTCCACGTTTGTTAATTATAAATGCATATGTGTTAATTATAAATTTGTTTGTTAATTATAAATGCATGTTTGATCATTATAAATGCACATTTGATAATTATAAATGCCTGTTCTGTAATTATAAATGCATGTTTGTTAAGTTTAGCGGTGTAACAACAACTTGGAATCTCTGGATTATTCAAAATCCAAAGTTACTTACCACATATAAAGTTCAACGTTCAACTAATTATCTTTTTTAACAAGTACAACACAGCTGAGGAATGATTTTGGTTTATTTTACTCTGTATATTAATTGAACACCTGGTGTGATGACCAGGTATGAACTGATGTGAACACTTGGCGTGAACAGGTGTGACCCCCAATGACTAGTCAGCATTTGAGAAGATATTTATCATGACACTAACAAGTATTTCATTAATACTAGTATAATATACAGTATTAGAATTAGAGTCCACAGTCTAATAATGCTACGTGTCACCTACACCGCCAGTGAATGATTCCTTAAACTCTTTTAACACTAATTAAAGTCTTTGCACATTCAATATTGATCTGAACATCGTGTGCAGTTTATAGGTGATGTGTGTTAATACACATACAATGTACAGCAGTAACGACACTGGGATATTTATTAGGGAAACTTTTCGCCCGATGGAGGCTTGGCTTGGGTAAGTGCAGGGGCGTTGGCTTATGCAGGGGCAGGGGCATGGGTGGTAGCAGTGAAGGGAGGGCAAGGTTAGCCGGAGCAGCGACACCTCTCTCCATACTTTTTGAATAACAAAGTGGCAACGGCCGCCATAAATCTAGCTTAATGTGGCTTCTGCTTGCATAATGCTCAACCCAGCCTTCTTGTGCACCAGGGTGCAGGCACTCGCGCGTCAACACACACACACACACACACACACGAGAAGGAAGGCATTTGATAATGTTTCGCACAAGAAAACAAGCCGAAAGTTAGAGAAACAGGAAGAATAAAAAGAAAGGCCTTACAGTAAATAAAAAAATACCTAAGATGAGGGAGACAGTGATAGTCCGGAAGGAGGTGACCTAGTGGACAAGTGCGACAGGTGGAGCTTTTTTTTGGTACTAGGACCACCGGTACTGTTTCTGATATATGTCAAGGTTAAGTGCACTAAGTAGAGCCCCGGTATGATAAATAAGACACATTTGAAAACCTCAGATATCTTTACTGCCAAAACGTTTCGCCTGCACAAAGGCTTCTTCAGTCGGATACACGTGAGTGCAGCATTGGAAGCAACATAAGTAGCATTGACATTATCAATCCATCAACCTTGGTGGGAGGTAGTCAGTCCCTCAAGCCTAAAGAATGTTATGTGGCCAGACTTGTATGCATAAAATCAATAATATAAAAGCCTCGTGTATAACTGTCCACTGAGTACACACTCGTACACCAGAAGACGTATCCCTCTTATCACATGATGCAAAATTAAATGGAGAATAAAAACCGATGGCAAAAAAATGCTACAAAATGATAGACAAACTACAAGATTAATTAAATCAGTGACTATGCATAGTTATGAAGATTGGGAAAGGAAAAAAGACAACAGGAAATTAAGCAAAGATTGCAGCAGGACATAGCACAGAGCGTATCAACAGAAGCGAACATAAGCCTTCTATCTTCTGCAGTGATTTTGACTGACAAATTAAAGATTATCTATGAGAAACCTCAAGGATTTATTCATGACTCAATATATAACATTTGTCAGCGTTAATATATAACATATGCCAGCGTTCCATGCTGGGACTATAGTCCGAACATGGAACTCACAACTGATAAAGTATGTTAAGAAACTAGAGAGAATGTGCAGAAGTTTGCAACGAAACTGGTCCCAGAGGTGAGAGGAAAGAGCTGCGAGAAACTAGAAGAGGTTTACTGTGATCGATCAGGTCAGCAACTCGGAGGCACGGTCTGGGACCGTGCCGGGGAGGAGGCAATTCACCGAAATGACTACAGGTAACTAGGTGACCTGTTTCCAGAGTTTTACTACTCCAAGGCCTGGCCTTGAACCAGATCTTCCTGCTGAGTGCTTGCTCGTCGACTATTTTGTCGTCTACATTAGAAAATAGAACAACCACGGGACACATGATATTGACATGCAAAATATTCAAGAGGATTTCATAGGGTCGACAAGGAAAGACTGTTTGAGAGGCAGAAACAGGTACACAGGGGCACAAATGGAAATGTAAGAAACATGAGCCACGGGTGCCTAGAAGACCTTGAAAATTATACACCACATATTATTTACCTTGGGGATTTCAACATCACAAACGTAAAATGGAAGAGGACAGACAAATGCATTGCACAGGAAATTGTATTGAGAAGTGTTCCAGCTCACCGAATTCATACCAAAGTCAGTGTGAAAAGTTTGCAGTGAAGCAAGAGACAACATAACTTATTAGAAATAAACATACGCTAGATCTGATTTTGAAAAGTAACGAGTAACTTATTAGAAACAATCTTCAGCACAATACACCGAGATCTCATTATTAATGAAATGCAAACCAGGACAAACAAAAGTATGAAGAACTAACCAACAGCAAACGTGAGGGAATGCTTAGTAAATTCGTCTTCAACAATCACATAAGCGATTAAGACAACATGAACATGGGAGGATCAAGCATTCCTTCCGGAAACTATCCTCAGCACTCTAAACTCAAATGAATGCATGAAAAAAACAAAAGAAGAATCATACAAAGTCTATAGAATATCACATCACAGTAAAGAAAGTCTATGCAGAGAAATTGCCGTCTCACTTCAACAAAACAGGTCAAAGACATGGGAAAAAAATGTCAGGAAATTATAATCTATCAATTGGAAAACACAACAAGGCGAATGCAGTAAAATGCCAATGATGGCAGTTTTCAAATTACATATGCTCTCCTGACTTGAGTATCGTTTTTGGCTCCTAGATAATGTTTGTAAATAATTTCACCCGTTTGCGAATTATTAAGCATTCCAAAATGTCTTTCGAAGTTCACTGCATGTGGCAGGATTTGATGAAATAAATTACCACAACCTGGTGCTCCGGGGTTATGGGATACACAGCTTTGCTTCGGGTAGCCGCTCATACTTATCTTCTTGCCTACGCTTCAGATTCATCAAGACTATGGTGGTGAACACAATCTAGGTCCTAGGATGAGGGACTGATTACCTCGTCTTCTACTATCTCCAATTTGTACTCTTTAAATTAACCTCCGTATGCTGAATTAACACTGGTTAGCTAAACATCTTCACAATAAAAATACGCAGGTGTTGCGTCTTATTCGTCAACTTGTTGCTATCGTATACCATTACTGCTATCATCAGTAATATTGCCGGGATAAAGATACAAATTTTCCTTTTTCTAGAAGTGCCAAATTAGCCGAGATGTGATAGCTATGTGGGCCAATGGGCCTCTAGCACAAACAGCCTGGCTGACCAGACAATCAACAAGGAAACCTAGCCTGACACCAGGGTACAAGAGCCTTCGAAACTGATCATAGGTAAAGCACAGGTAAAGTAATATCAGGGAATATTGCTTTAGCCTCAAGGTGACCAGCAGGGTAATAACCTGGATGAAGAAGTAGAAGCAAACTCGGTTACAGACAGTAAAGAGGCGAGGCAAGGAGCAGAGACTCGACCCCCGAAAATACAATTCGGAGAGTATAGACCATATTACATACATGAGCAGAACCCGTGCAGACAGTTCACAGACACATTCCGACGCGCTTATAAACAAACACGAAGCCTATACATAATAAACAAGTGGAAATGCGGATGTGGTGGTGCACACTACGACTCTGCTCCTTGCTCCTAGTTGATGTTTTACCCACATCTGGTCGTAGAAACTACCGTACTTTAACTTATTTCTGAGGTCTATATGAAGATGATTTTGGGAATCATCGCTCTAACGCCCTGGTCTCAGACTATTCCTCTCTGTTGAAAATTTCTTTTTTAACAGTGGCGGTGATTACAGCACCCAGTTTGTATAACTGAAGAATGTTTCCGAGGATCATTGCCTCTGCAGCCCGGTCCCAGAGCAGGCCTCCTGAAGAATCAAGGCCCGATCAACCAGACTGTTACCGTTGGCAGCACGCAGTGCAACATTCGAACCATAGCCTAGTTAGTCAGAAGCTGACTGGAGGAACCTGTCCGGTTCTCTCTTGAGAACAGCCAAATGTTTATTAGTAACTAGCTGTACCCGGCCACGCGTTGCTGTGGTTCAGTCTGGTTTGCCGACTCTAGAACACGCAATATATAATTGTCCATGTGAGGAGAAATCCGTGTCTAGATCTAAACCGCACAATTCTAAAGATTATATATATATATATATATATATATATATATATATATATATATATATATATATATATATATATATATATAATAAAAATATATAATATATATATATATAAATATATATATATATATATATATATATATATATATTCATATCTATATAAATAAAAATGTAAGTGTTTGTTTGTTCAAAATCGTAAATCTTCGAAAGTTCTTCACTGATTGCTTTGAAATTTTGACACAATGTTGCATTCGAATACACACGTGTTTTATATACCTACTTGCTTTTTTGAAAAACAGCGCCATGCAACACATGCTATACTAAATATTTTACTACAGAGACAGTGCATGTTCTAGAGTCAGCAAACCAGACAATCTCTATGAACTGAAGAACTTATGGGAAAAATAGGGTTACGTTCCTAGGAGCCCCAAAAAAGCCAAACAACTTATTTTTAGGCCTCCACATCTTACAAAAATAAAAGTGAATATGTATATATATATATATATATATATATATATATATATATATATATATATATATATATATATATATATATATATCACATATATATATACAGTGGTACCTCGAGTTACGATATTTTTCGTTCGAGAATGCTGTTCAAGTGCCATTACCAAACGAATTTATCCCCATAAGGAATAATGTAAAATAGACTAGTCCTTTTACACCCCCAAAAATATACTTACAAAATTATTTAAAAAAATAAACTTACATAAAAGGGCGATTTTGGGGACCATCGTAACTTGAGGTACCACTGTATATATATATATAAAATATATAATCTTTAGAATTGTGTGGTTTAGATCTAGACACGGATTGCTTCTCACATGGACAATTATATATATTGCGTGTTCTAGAGTCGGCAAACCAGACTGAGCCACAGCAACGTGTTACCGGGTACAGCTAGTATAAATATATATACAGTGGTCCCTTGGTTTTTGCCGAAAATTCGTTCCAGAATGCTGCTCAAGTGCCATTACCGAACGAATCTACTTCCTTAAGAAATAATGTCACATAGGTTAGTCTATTTCAGACCCCCCAAAATACACTTGCAACAGCACTTACGAAAATACACTTACATAAATGTTCAAGTTTGGAGATGCACGAAAACCGAGGGACCACTGTATATATATACATATTCACTTTTATTTTTGTAAGATGTGAAAGCCTAAAAAAAAGTTGTTTGGCTTTTTTGGGGCTACTAGGAACGTAACCCTATGTTTCCCATAAGTTCTTTAGTTCATAGAGATTGTCTGGTTTGCCGACTCTAGAACAAGCACCGTCTCTGTTGTAAAATATTTAGTATAGCGTGTGTTGCATGGCGCTGTTTTTCAAAAAAAGCAAGTATGAATATAGAAACACGCGCGTATTCGAATGCAACGTTGTGTCAAAATTTCAAAGCAATCGGTGAAGAACTTTCGGAGATTTACGATTTTGAACAAACGAACATTTACATTTTTATTTATATAGATAGATTAATCATATACACGAAGGGAGGGCGTTGAAGTGTCGGGGACCTCTGAGATTCATCGAGCTCTCTCTCTTAGTGTACTCGTGGTGCCCCAGTACCATCTGCTCTCACATGGAATGATTCTGGTATGCGGGTTTGGGACCACTTCCTCCGTAATTTTCCAGGTGTAAATTATGATGCATCTTTCTCGCCTACATTCCATGGAATACAGTTGAAGGAACTTCAGTCGTTTCCAGTAGTTTAAATGTTTGAGTGCATATGGGAAACGAAAGTTCTTTACGTTTTCTAGCTCAGCAATCTTGTCTGCCTTGATGGGAGCTGTTAGTATACAGAAGGGTACCAGCCACGACAACATAATGATTTGAGTTTGTCCTGTACTTCTTTCAGTCTTTATTTCCTCCATTCTTCCAAAGCAAGCAACTAAAACTTGTCTTCAGTGAACATCATATTGTTGTCTGTGTCCACCAGTGAGATTCTGGTGTCATCAATTGGGATCTATTGGTAATTAAATCCCTTGCATTTGATGATAGGACGTTGAAAAGTTTTATCATGTACTTATTGCACTCCTACTTTTCACTGAGATTAATTCGTATTCTCTCATGCCTACTGCGCTCGTAAGGTGTAATTTCAGTGTGCAGATTTGAAACCAGTCTTTCCAGGATGGGTATGGGGTGCATAATAAAGATATTAAACTAACTAAAATCTTTCCAGCATCTTCCACTTGTGAATTATGATATATAGTTTTCTCTTGCACTCCAGGGAATGGGAATGCAATTTGAGAATTTGAAGTTATAGGAACAGTACCTTCGGATTGGCTTGCCTTAAATGGAGCTCTCAGTACTGGTACAGCATTTCTTGTTTGGAATTATTTTTTTTCTCCTAGCAGCTGTGACACATTATTTTGTTCCTTAAATGTAAATCTTTCGAAAAAGATAACCTTAGTTATGTCACATTTACCTTATGTTTTACTGAATGTTGTGATAACGCTTTGTAATCTGTTTCATTTTTTCACTTCATTTTTTCTATAATAAAGTACATAGTTGAAAATTTGTCTTCGTTCAAACTCCTTTCCTCAGGAGCCGAATGGAAGACAACTTACGTCGGTAGAGAGAGGTTTGCTGTGTCCTCGATGGATGTCACTATAATACAGATTTTAAATATCATCTGCAATGGATCTTTATATACACACAGACACACACACACACACACACACACATATATGTCAAATATACCTGGAGTTTACCTGGAGAGAGTTCCGGGGGTAAACGCCCCAGCGGCCCGGTCTGTGACCAGGCCTCATATAAGATTGAGAAATAAAATTAGGGCAGCACTATGCCTTGAGGAAGTTCTTTTCACTGTGGAGGCCTCTAATTTTACTTCCTGGATCACTGCTCAATGGACGGGAATCACGTATGGTACCGTTACATCATATAAATGACTGAGGAAGGTATAGCTCTACACACGACCCACCTCGACTAGTGTAAACTTTCGTGAAGTACATATAATCATACACACGGTCATATCAACCAGTGTAAACGTTTGTGGAGTACATGTACACACACGATCCACATTACCCTATGGTAAGAGCGCATGCGAGAACTACCTAAGGGAGGGCGGGAATGGAACAAAAACTACTCGATGGATGGTACAAAACCTACTCTAGGTAGATGGGAATGGTACAGCAACTACCTGAAGGATTGATATGACAACACAGCTACCTGAAGGAGGATTGGTATGGTAACAAAACTACCTGGGGGAAGGACGGGGTGGTGCTGAACTATATGCGGGAGGATGGGATGGTACAAGAACTACCTGAGGGAGAAGCAACAGCTGCGGTAGGTATCCCAGGTGGCGGAGCAGGAGTAACCCAGGGTGAGGGCGTGGTGGGTATCGATCCCCTGGCTGCCTGCCGCCTCTCCCCCTCCCTACCTCACCTGTTGAGCTGACACCTGCCTCACGCTCACCCCACCACGCCTGGGGTTCGGAAGTACGTACGTATGTACACACGCGCGCGCGCGCACATACACACACACACACGCCCCGATGGCAATGTGGTCAGCGCTCTTGCTTCACGCACGGAGGGCCCGGGTTCAATTCCCGGCGGGGCCGAAACATTTCGAAGTGTTTCGTTACACACACACACACACACACATACAACAGGCCTAGTGTCTAATCGACATGTGCCTAGGACAAAATGGTAACTAACACGCACGCGCACACGCACACACACACATGGCGCAGGGAGTGACCCAGTAACGGCCAGTGAAGAGGCGGGGCCAGGAGCTATGAATCGACCCCTGCAACCACAACTAGGTGAGTACACACACACAACCCTCCTGTCCAGTGTCGTCAGGAAATCGGCCTGACGACACTGGAAAACAGGAGGGTTAGGGGAGACATGATAACGACATACAAAATACTGCGAGGAATAGATAAGGTGGACAGAGACAGGATGTTCCAGAGATGGGACACAGAAACAAGGGGTCACAATTGTAAGTTGAAAACTCAGATGAGTCAAAAGGATATTAGAAAGTATTTCTTCAGTCATAGAGTTGTCAGAAAGTGGAATAGTCTGGCAAGTGATGTAGTGGAGGCAGGAACCATACATAGTTTTAAGACGAGGTATGATAAAGCTCATGGAGCAGGGAGAGGACCTAGTAGCGATCAGTGAAGAGGCGGGACTAGGAGCTGAGTCTCGACCCCTGCAACCACAAGTAGGTGAGCACACACACACATTCGTATGATACGGCAGCACTCTATGTAGCAATGTTGCAGAGGTCTGTATCATCACCTGCCCACACATGTACATGCACACTGCCTAAAGTACACTTCACTCTTATTCCTGCTACGAAGTACTGTGAGTCTTATAATATTTAAAGCTATCATAACCAACAATTTGCCAATAGTGAGGGACAATACTGTAATTGTCCTGAGGAAACTCTGGTCGCACCATGTATGCAAATTAATATTTAAAGACATATCTCAAAGCCTCGTTTAAGATAAAAAACAGCAACATTTAAACTTACCCTGTAGTCTACCTGTAGTAGATTTTAGGGGCCATCCCCCTTGAGCCTTGATCCAACACCGGGCCTTCTGGTTGTTACCCTGATCAAATTAGGCTACTGGTGCTAGCAACACGTGGTTCACTGAAGGCACAAGAGCCCGGTTGATCAGGGACTAACTGGAGGAACTTATCAAATTCCCTCAAGTTCCAAAAAGTACTTGAAGATTATCTGCTCCTTCATGTTGACAGACATAGCCACGTCTCCACACCTAGTGCTAGTAGCCTACATAACAAGCATATGGTTTTTAACGTATTAACCAACTCGTATATCCTCAGATGCCAGACCAAAATTAGGTTATTAGCGGGTAACTATGAGCAAGTTAATGTATAATTTAGGGTAAAGAAATGAATAACAACCTAAAATAACATTGTAGCCGAGAACCTTACCAAGGCCACATACACAACGAAGACACTTTGGTAGGATAAAGTTCAACAGTGGCATATAACTGTGCATTTGTATTGTATTAGCACAATTAGCGGGTACTGTAGTTATTACCGTACCTGTATATACTATATTACAAAGGCCTTGTCAGCAAGTAATGTTACAGTAACACTACCGTGGATGTAGTCTGTATTGGAAGCAGCGACGCTACTGTAGGTATTATTGAAGGTGGGAGTTGGCAAACAGTATGTATGGAAGAAACATCAAGGAATTTGTAAACACATCTTAAGGAATATACATATGTTTGCACTATAGACAATATAACGCTCTCAATCATCTCAATCAAGGTGCAGGCACTGTACTTCCACTCCCAGTACTCAACTAAGGCTAATCGGTTTCCGGAATATATATTATATATATATATATATATATATATATATATATATATATATATATATATATATATATATATATATATATATATATATATATATATGAATATGATTGTTCAATGGATAGAGTGATGCGTACTTTGTTAGGTTCACAAGGGGCTGGGCATGTGAACGCAAGATCGAGTCCTGGCCAAGCCGCAGTTCTGTTAATAATATATATATATATATATATATATATATATATATGTGTGTGTGTGTGTGTGTGTGTGTGTGTGTGTGTGTGTGTGTCGTGCCGAATAGGTAAAACTTGCTATTTTGGGTCAAATAGCAACCCTCCTCTTGCCGAATAAGGCAAGCGAAAAATTTTGTGTATGCAATAATTTCGCAAAAATCATTCTGAACCTAATGAAAAATATATATTTCATTGTTTCTTTATTAAATTATTGTAAACTTATCTAAAATATATTTAGTTGCATTAGGTTCAATTAAATTGCGCTTGTTATAATAAGGTTAGGTAAGTTTTCTAAGGTTCTTTTGGTACAAAATTATTTAATTTTTACATTAATATAAATGAAAAAAATATATATCTTTAAACGTATAAGATTTTTTTTAGAAAGGACTTAATTTTAAATGAGTTCTTGCTAATTGACCAATTTTACCTCAAGGAAGTCTGGCCACAGTGAAGCCTGGCCTTAGTGAAGCATGGCCTCAGAGAAGCCTAACCTCAGAGAAGCGTAGCTTCAGGAAAGCCTGGCTTCAAGAGAGCTTGGCTTTAGGGAAGATTGGTCTTACGGAAGCTAGGTCTCAGGAAAACCTGGTCTGTGATGGTTGGAACACCCTGGAGACCTATCACAGGTGTACCAGGCACTGGTGTACGTAGCCAGGTGAAGGTCGTCCCCATTAACAAAAACACTTGTAGTTTATATATATATATATATATATATATATATATATATATATATATATATATATATATATATATATATATATCGGATTACCTACACTTTAGGAAACTACAAGTGTTTTTATTAATTGGGACGACCTTCACCTGGCCACGTACACAAGTGCCTGGAACACCTGTGACCGGTCTCCAGGGTGTTTCAAACCTCACAGACCAGGTTTCCCTCAGACCTAGCTTCCGTAAGACCAAGCTTCCCTGAAGCCAGGATCTCCTGAAGATAGGCTTCACTGTGGCCAGACTTCCTTGAGGGCAATCTTCACTGCTGATTATCTGCTCTAGCCTCTCCTCCCAGCCAGTGATCCTTCCATTAAATGGCCCTCGCTCAGTACTGTAAAGCAGACGTGGCCCTCGCTCAGTACTGTAAAGCAGACATGGCCCTCGCTCAGTACTGTAAAGCAAACATGACCCTCACTCAGTACTGTAACGTAGATATGGCCCTCACTCAGTACTGTAACGTAGACATGGCCCTCACTCAGTACTGTAACGTAGACATGACCCTCACTCAGTACTGTAACGTAGACATGGCCTCACTCAGTACTGTAAAGCAAACATGGCCCTCACTCAGTACTGTAACGTAGATATGGCCCTCACTCAGTACTGTAACGTAGACATGGCCCTCACTCAGTACTGTAACGTAGACATGACCCTCACTCAGTACTGTAACGTAGACATGGCCCTCACTCAGTACTGTAAAGCAAACATGGCCCTCACTCAGTACTGTAACGTAGATATGGCCCTCACTCAGTACTGTAACGTAGACATGGCACTCACTTTCATGGGTAATACAATGATGGTGATAACACTAAATCTCACACCACCCAGGGTACAGTCACCACTTGTCACACCACCCAGGGTACAGTCACTACTTGTTACACCACCCAGGGTACAGTCACTACTTGTCACACCACCCAGGGTACAGTCACTACTTGTTACACCACCCAGGGTACAGTCACTACTTGTCACACCACCCAGGGTACAGTCACTACTTGTTACACCACCCAGGGTACAGTCACTACTTGTCACACCACCCAGGGTACAGTCACTACTTGTTACACCACCCAGGGTACAGTCACCACTTGTCACACCACCCAGGGTACAGTCACTACTTGTTACACCACTCAAGATACAGTCACTAATTGTTACACCACTCAAGGTACAGTCACTACTTATTACGCCACCCAAAGTACAGTCACCACCTGTCACACCACCCAGGGTACAGTCACTCTAGTTACACCACTCTGGGTCATAATAAATTCTCTGTGCTGGATCTGTGACACGACCCCTGCAACCACAAATAGGCGAGTACATGTGGATACCACCTCGACCTTTGTGTCTTTCACTGTAATTCCCTCATCCAATAAATAGTTCCCTCTTCATGTAATCTTATCATTATCTATGCTAGAGCAGAGGATGTCTGCTACATAGCACCTACTGTACACCTCCCTACATGGTACCTACTGTACACCTCCCCTACACGGCACTTACTGTACATCTCTATATCGCACCATTATTACCAGAATGACGTCCAACATTTCCATAACAATAATGACTCGTCATGACAAGTCGCACTGAAACAAAAGTTTCATTAATAAAAGTAAAAACAAACGTAAAACAAAAAAAAATCGTTAGGAAAAAAAGATAAATAATCACTGAAAATATGGCACAAATATAAAGGCAAAGTGCGTAGTGCAACGTTGCAATACTGTTAAAAGCGACACTGCAATACAAAATAAACATATATTTAAATTAAAGTTAATACAATCGAAATACAATTTCGGGAGGAGCACTGTGAAATTTTCAGAAAAATACAACCAAAATACATGGAACAAAAATGCGAAAAAGAGGAATAGGAAATAATTTATTTTAAAAGCTGGACGAGTAACCTGCAGTGTTGTTGTCAGTGTTGTGCAGGCCTACACTGCTTGTTGTGCAGACCTACACTGCTTGTTGTGCAGACCTACACTGCTTGTTGTGCAGACCTACACTGCTTGTTGTGCAGACCTACACTGCTTGTTGTGCAGACCTACACTGCTTGTTGTGCAGACCTACACTGCTTGTTGGACGAGTAACCTGCATGGTTGTAGTCAGTGGTGTGCAGGCCTAATCTGCTTGTTGGACGAGTAACCTGCATGGTTGCTGGCAGCGGTGAGCAGATTTATACTGTTTTCTTCGTAACAACGCCTGTTAGACTAAGTGGGGTTTGAATCCATGGCCCAGCGATCCTTCAGTACCAAGTCACACCTCTGTGCTTCAAGTCAGTGAGATATTGTGATGCTCATACCAAGACTGTTGCTTCCTTAGGCTCAGCAAAGCTTCGACTTTGAATATGGACTACTAGGGTTATACAGCTCTAGTCATGAACAGTTAGGGTGACATATACGTGAATACTATTCTCAGTGGAATCTGACCGAGGGGATATCCCTGGGCAATGGGTTCTAGTCTTAACTGAAGTAACTAACCTTGTGTGTGTATATGGTTGAGGGAAGGCAGTGTTGGGGGTCGTCCTAGGAAAGGTTGGAGGGAGGAGATAAAGGTTTTGTGTGAGCGTGTTAGAGAGGAGTGAATGGAAGCAAGTCGTTTTTATGACTTGACATGCTGTTGGAGTGTGAACAAGGTAAACTGTATGAAGGGATTCAGGGAAACGGTTAGCCAGAGTTGAGTCCTGGAGGTGGGAAGTATAGTGCCTGCACTCTGAAGGGGGTGGAGATATTTCCAGGTTTAAACTGTAGTATCTTCGCCAATCTGGCAAGACAGTGATGGAGTAAATGATGGTGAAAGTGTTCTTTTTTTGGGTCACCCTACCTCAGTGGGAGACAGCCGGTTTGTTAAACACACACACACACTCATTAAAGTAGTAGAAATATAATTTTTACTCAATGAATATATTATAATACGAGGGAGAGGTGGCATGTAAATGGTGCCGTGGAGTACAAATATTCCAATAACACGTTGTTACATGGAGAGGACATGTAGTAGAGCAGGAGAAGCAGGTATCGACCCGTGCGCTCACACACACACACACACACACACACACACACACAGAGGGGACACAGAAACAAGGGGTCACAATTGGAAGTTGAAGACTCAGACGAGTCAAAGGGATGTTAGGAAGTATTTCTTCAGTCATAGAGTTGTCAGGAAGTGGAACAGTCTAGCAAGTGATGTAGTAGAGGCAAGAACCATACATAGCTTTAAGACGAGGAATGATAAAGCTCATGGAGCAGGGAGAAAGAGGACCTAGTAGCGGTCAGTGAAGAGGCGGGGCCAGGAGCTAAGTATCGACCCCTGCAGCTACAATTAGGTGAGTACACACAACTAAAGTCTCTCCCGCAGCTGTGTGTACGCCTCCACCACCACGTGCGGCTGCCTCTTATCACCACCTGTCTACACCACTCACGTGACTACCCATTCTGACATCCTGCATCACCATGTGACCAACCTCTCACTGAAAGAATAACCTAAAAACGAACCCAAAAGATATTAGAAACAATGCCAGAATGCGTAGGAGTCTTCAAGAGGAAACTGAACCAACTCCTCAACGAAGTGCTGGATCAACTAGGCTGTGATGAGATACGGGCCAGCGGGCCGCCAGTAGAAACAGCCTGTTTGACCAGGCATGCAACAGCTAGGGCCGGATTGTGAGAGTATGATCTCACTCGAAACCCGTTAAAGGATAAATCAAAGGTAACTACAGGATACAATATACAGGCAATCTTAAAGATTCATAGAACAAAAGACCTACTTGGAAGGCATAAGAATAATAATGTCAGAACACTTATCGTTAGAAATTTAGAGAGCAAAAAAAGCAAACAAATCAAAGGCCAGGAAATGACAGGATAAATTATGTGAACATTCAAAACAAAAGAAAACACTTCAATAATGTTACTGGACTACAATTATGTTTTCACGTCGGAAATATTGTTCTGTGCTCACGGCACCTTTCAAGACAGCAGTATAAAGAATAATATAGACGGTCGTGTACTGCCAACATAGTCAATGAAACATCTGAACTGCTGGGAACGCCTCTTAGAACAAGCAATGTTTTCTCTGGAACGGAGAAGACAAAGATATATGAGACTACCGTATATGCCGGCGTATAAGTCCGACTTTTTCAAGCCGAGTATAAAAGTTGCTGATACATGGCAGAGGTGAAAATAAGGCCACACGGCACATTACCGAAGGAGGGAAGTGACACCACTAGCTTAGTTATGCTAGCACCGTAACTTGTACCACAGTTGTAAGTTTTATTTGCTACTTCTTACCTGCTTTATTTTTGTTGCCCAGACATATGTTTTTAATAAAAATAATATCACTTTTTTTAAATATCTAAAACGTCAAAAAATACAGAAAAAATATGGAGAAAATAAGATGCACTGTTTTCTAACATTCCCTTAATGGTCCATGTCAGTCCACTCAGACCATCTCAATTTGACATTATGATGGAAGTAGTGCTGCCTTTTTTGTGGAGAGGAAAGGGGGGGGGGGTGGAAGATTAACCTATTGAACAAATACAGGCCTAAACCTAAATTAGCACCTTAAAAATTTTGGGGTCTACTTATACGCCGCCAAATACTTTATGTATGAAAAATACTTACGGACAGCCCGGAGAGGTCACCAATCTACACTGCGATAACTTACTGGAGTGAGAGATACGGGACGAGGTGTTGAATAAACCCAGTGATAAGCAGGGGCGCCATGAGCACAAAACCTGTGTCAACATCTGTGGTCCATAACTACTCAGCCGGCACACCAGAACAATAATGATGTGCCAAGTTAGCCAGATTATGATGACTGTGGTCCATCAGGTCACTAACAGAGACAACCTGGTTGAACAGGCAGTCTAGCAGGGGGCCGCAAGGTTGGTGATTCTAGAAGCACTTCAAGTAAATTTATGACAGGCAGAACCCAGTGGCTTTTGGTGGTTCTGTATTTAAATAAAAAAAATGAACCTGGTTGTCAATGGAGTATACAGTATTTAACAAAATCTATTTAACAATGTGGAAAAAAATATATATGCCCTTTTGAAGGCTAAAATTGAAATGTCATTTGAAGTTGTTTTGAGCCCCAACCAGAACAGACTTTTTTATATTTATTTTAAGGATCGTCCCTAAGGTCGGCTGGTCAACGGTATATACTGCAGATTTGACTCTTATCAACCAGACCTTTTGTTGGCCTTCCTCCCCTTCTAACCTGTTGAACGAAACACGTGCCTTGGGTGGGGGAGCACCAGATGTAATATAAACAAAAAATAATGACCATGAATAGGAAATTAGGTGTGGTTGTATATGGAGTTCTGGTTAGAGCAGTATCTTGGAACATTGCTCTCTCGCCGAGAACACCTCACCTATGTCCGCAAAACACACACTTGTCACATAAAAAAAACTAAAATATGTATGAATAGATAGGGCCATATGGAGAGAGGGAGTGAGGGATGGGAGGAAGAGGTAGGGAAATGGAGGAAAGTAGAGGGACTGGAAGTGGGAAGAGAGCTAAAAAAAAATCCTTGCAGTTTTTGTGTATCAAATTCATTTTCAATCAATGTAGCATCGTACAAAGCTGCAGATGCTAAACCACGAACGCTTGTCCGAAGACTACGAAACGCAAACTATACATTACGATGTTATTCCTTTGATCTACACAAACATTTGTTGCTCTTACCTGTTTTTGATTTCGGGAGTGGGAAGTCCATTGTCCCTGCGGCCCAGTTCCAGACCAGGGCTCCTAGTTGGTGACCTAATCAGCTAGGATGTTGGCGCTAGCAACACGCAGTCCAACGTAGGTGCCAGAGCCCGGCTGCTCAGGAACTCTAGGACCATATCAGGTTACCTACTGAAGTCAGTTAGGGTCTGCTGGTTTGTTTCCATAGATCTGAAGGGAGGATGTTGACAAGTCTTGATCCCTTTACACTCATTCACTCATTTTCCTCTGAATAGCCTAAAAGTCTCACCTACAAGCACCTCAATCTTTCGACTTCATTCCTATGCTCTTTAATTTCTTAATTACGAGTCTCGGGTTTCACTCCACAAGCCTCCTTCCCCCCCCACCCCCCGCTCTTGTAATTACGAGCTTGCCGGATTTTAATCCTAGCATCTGTCTTTTACTCACGAACTCGTAACATTTCAACTATGAAACGTGTCCTCTTTAAATCGTTAACTTTTATTCTGACTACCACAGCCGTCCCGAATTAAATTCAATAGTTCACCATATTTAAATCACGAACTTATGACATTTTGGATCCAAGCCATCATTCTTTAAATTACAATTACAATCCATAAAGCGAGAGCCATAATAAATTCCTGACCTTTAAATCACGACTCTGGTAACCTTGAAATTGCGACAATAACTCCTTTAAATCACGACCCGAGTGCTTTGAAATAAAGGCCCAAGTATCTTGAAACTCTGAGCAGTATGATTTAAAGCACTCATCCTCTACCCTCTCCCCGAGATCCCAGACCTGGCATTTCTATCTCAATCGTTTGCGGTTTTCACTGGGAACCCAGAGCAAATGAACCATTCTTGGTAAAGTTGGCAGCGTAAATGGCTGCAGCAGAGACTCGGGGCGAATGAACGTGGGGACCAATGTTTAATCTGAAGCCTAATAATTAATGCCATAAATTGTCGATATGAACATGTTGGTGCTGTGGCAGCCATGCTGTGACCACATAATGAACCCGAACCGTCCGCCACCACCAGCCACACAATAAAACTTTTGCTATGTCATCTCAGAGTAGTGAGGTGATTGATGGCAGTCCTATACAAACGTAAAACAATTCTCTTTGGTGTTATGTACAACATGAGATAACACACACGCAACAACTCTCTCCTTAGTTACATAAAACTTAAGGCAACATATGCAACTCAACTATGACCGAGATTCTCCTTGGTATTAAATACTACTGGAGATAACACACTCATGCAAAAACATTAATACAGCACTGCATGCGAATAAAAAATAAACCATTAAAACTATCATTAATAGTGATTTAATGTCAACATTACAAGAGAAAAATGTGCTAAAGAAAAATAAATTTAAAATTAATTAGCATTCGTGAATGAGACAAGCAAAGATATGTAGTGTTGTTAATATCATGGTGTGGTGTGGGGGAGTAAGTGACCCTCCAGCGGAGGGAGGTTGGATATGCGGAAG
Organism: Cherax destructor; assembly: GCA_009830355.1. Taxonomy (NCBI): domain Eukaryota; kingdom Metazoa; phylum Arthropoda; class Malacostraca; order Decapoda; family Parastacidae; genus Cherax; species Cherax destructor. The sequence continues at coordinate 37,522 of WNWK01001226.1, read as the reverse complement.
TGAAACTTAGGTGAAGCAACTTCAGGGTTGCAACACCCCCTGCAACACTCAACGAAGCCAGACTTCATGCTTCCTACGATGCAAGCAGTCCCGTTGTAACTTAAACCATCTTCGCCTCCATACTTTCCCCACATCTAACTAACTGCAGGTCGTTTCGGAGTCAACGTCCCTGCGGCACGATCCTCAACCAGGGCTTGATCAACCAGGCTGTTACTGCTGGCCACACGCAATCCAAAGCACAGCCCGGCTGATCGGGCACTGACTTTAGGTATGTGTCCAGTTTCCTCTTATGTATGATTTGAACAGTCTTGGGCCTCGGACACTTATTATGTTTTCTCTTAGTGTACTCATGACACCCGTGTTTTTCACTGGGATTATGTTGCATCAACTACCTAATCTTTTGCTTTCGTAGGGAGTGATTTATGTGTGCAGATTTGGGACGAGTCCTTCTAGGATTTTCCAGGTGTAGATCATGAGGGATTACTCTCGCCGGCGTTCCAGAGAGTACAGTTTAAGGGACTTCAAACGTTCCCACATTCTCTAGATCTTCCTTTCACTTTCCTTGAATGACGCTGTTAGTGTACAGCAGCATTCCAGCCTTGAGAGAACAAGTGACTTAAAAAGGATGAGAATTGGCATGGCATTCCTTGTTTTGAAAGTTCTCGTTATCCATCCTATTATTTTCTTAGCAGATATGATAATGACACTTGCGATCCTTGAAGGTGAGATCCCGACATTAATACTCCCAAGTCCTTCACATTAGTTTTTAGCTCTACTAGGTGGTTAGAATTTGTATACTCCGTTCTAGTTATTATTTCTTAAAGTTTCCCTTAAGGTAGTAATTGAAATTTTTGTCCTCATTGAACATCAAAATGTTTTCCGTGGCCCACTGGAAAACTTGATTTATATCCGCTTGGAGATTTACCGTGTCCTCAATGGATGACACTCATACAGATTTTACTATCATCAGCAAAAACTATGGTTTACATCTTTGTCTATGTCTGATATGATGAAGAACTGGATGGGGGCCAGTACTGTACCTTGGGCAACAAAGCTTTTCAATGTGGCAGCCTCCGACTTAACTGTTTCCTATTTTTCCAGTTTATTCCTTTAGCAAGTGTGATCTTCCAGTTCTAAAACCATGCTCGTTTGGGTTGTGCAGATTGTGCTGTTCCACAAAGTTTGTAATTTAGTATCTCATCACTTTTTCGAAAAAAATTTATGATCTGGTATATTAGGACTACTGGTCTATAATTTTTGGCTAGCGCTCTACTACCTCCCTTATGCAAAGGCGCTATGTCTGTACTCTTTAAGGTCTCTGGTATTTCACCTAGATCTTCTCCAAAGAACGAAGAATATTGAGAGCTCGCGCTAGTGGCACTTTGCACTTTTTTACAAATAAAGAATTCCATGAATCTGGTCCAGGTATGAGTGAGTGGCATGCTTTCTACTTCTTTTTTTTCGAATTCTATGGGATTGGCACCAATATCAGTTAGTTGGTCTGCGCGGCCTTCAGATGCAATGAAAAGTTTCTGCATTCTCCTTACTTTTAACTTTTTTACAATTTCGCTCATTTCCTGTTCATCGTCAGTTATGAACCTCCATTTGTTAATGATCCAATTCAACACGAGCGTTGAAAATTTGAAGCTGATTGGATAAATTGTTCCGAAAATATAAACAAAAATCTTGGTGAAAAAAAAAATCAGGCAACCACTACCAGGTACCCTTCGGGGATACCTAATTAGTATGAGCGGATGAGTGCCTTCCTTGATGACCAGACTGGGTGGTCACTCCCTCAGTCATTGTCCAGCGCGGTAACTACAAAGTATTTAATTACTAAATGCATTAGCTGTTGTGTTGTCGAAGCTATTAGGCCACGGGGCAAATTACTTAAATGAGGCTACAATTTGCGTTAGCATCCACAGTATTTATGACCAAAATATAAATATTTTTTAACATCGCTCAGAGGCTAGTTTGTATTATAAGTATTGCAGTTATGTACATATCTATATGTAAAAATGAAGGATATCTGAAGGATGCTCTCGGACCAGGCCTAGTGGATCAAGGCCTGATCAATGAGGCTGTTAATGCTGGCCGCACGCAGTCCAACGTACGAACCACAGCCCAGCTAGTCAGGAATTGATTGTAGGAACTTGTCATGTTCTTTCTCGAAGACAGATGTCTGAGGACCACTTGAAGACCTGATTTATATCGGCTTGAAGATTCTCTGCTTCTTCGACAGAAGTTACCCTCAGAGACTGTGGTGTTATCAGTAAAGGATATTATGATGCTATAATGTATGTCCTAGACGATGTCGGATAGAAGAATGAGAAACAAAAGTGGGCAGATTACTGTGCTCTGAGGAACAGAGCTTTTCACTGTGGCAGCCTCCAGCTTCACTCTGATGTCTACTTCTCTCTGGGTTCTCTATTAAAAAAGTTAAATATCCATTTGCTAAATTTCCCAGTTATTCCTTACGCACGCACTTTTGTGCTGTGTCACATCATGGTTGTACATGTCCAAAGCTTTTACAAAATCAATGTACATGCCATTAGCATTTAGCTGGCAGGAGCGACCTTCCCCAAACCACCAATGCTACCCTAGATTGTGCAACTGTTGCGATTCCAGGTGACTGGCAATCTTGCAGATATATTTTTCATATACAGCGCCTTAAATGTCGAAAATTATTAAAATAAAAAATTTCCGCCTTCCAACAGGGATTTTTATCCATATACCTAATACATTTGCCTCTTTCATCCCGTGACCGCTTTCAGAAGCTGTCTACTTCCACAGTCAGATCTGTGACTAGTCTTCTCTGGTAACTAGCTGATTAACCAGGTTATTGTTATCTGCAGTCCACATGATCACATAGCCCTCGCGACTTGGCTGACCCGACACCACCTACAGGAACTGGTCTAGTTTCTTTTCGATAACGTCTACGTTCATTTCTGCAATATTTCTTAAATATGCTGGCAGAACGGACAATGTATTCTCTAATTGTACTTACGTTACTCCTACTATTCACTATGTTTATTCTACCCCAAAGAATGGTTAAGCTGCTATAAATACTTCATCTAGTGCTGAATTAACCAAACTAATAATATTAATAATAATAATAAATAAGTTCTCTCCAACTACATCTTGTTCAACACCTTTATTTGCTTATAAACATCATCTCTTCGGTTTTTACATGCAATAATGTTAAGGTATAAAGGGTTTCTATAGTTTACCTAGCGTAGTATCACTCGATACCTGCCTCTCTACCTGGTGATGGTTACTAAGAACCTTGCCCTTACGGCCATGCTTAGTGTTAGCCTCCACCTACCTGCCCATTATTGTCATATATTTATCTAGCAATCATTGTTCTCATGGTTAGGTATGTTTAGGGCCTGGCCACTTATTTGACTGTCTGATAAGTTATCAGAGCGCAATAACTCGTCAACCTTCCTCTAGACGAGTTATTTTTGAAGTTGTAATGTCTTGTATCCCTTTATTCTTAAGTTATCCCACATTTCCATGAATCATACAAGACTGAAGACTTATTGCCACCATCACATCTTCAACTATCAGACATCACTAGAGAAAAGGTGGGGTTTACACCATTTCTTGTGGTGACTGCAACAATGTTAATGTTGGCGAAACAGCCAAGGACCTGGACACACACTGGAGAGAATAAATACACCTACTTGACTAACAACACACTCAATATGTGTCAATAATCGTAACACACCTTCGCTTCATGAACTGGGTCGAGGCCAAACTAAGTTATTTCAGAAGAAAACAAGAGACAAATGGCAGTGTGCTTAGAATCAGCTCTAATTAGCAATACAAACACCATCATATTGAATATGGGAAGCTTCAGATGCCCTCAGCCTCTCTTCACAAACCTCCTCCTTGGTCAACTGCGTGACATAAAAGGTTCGCCACACCCTCAGCATTCATCTGCCCTATATATTTCATGTCTTTATTTAATAAAGCTTGGTGTCCAAGATTTGTGTCTGCAAAAAATGGTTTCTATACTGCCTGTGTCTTTTACTGACATATTGTTTACAGTTGTTATAGTAACAGGTCCTGCTCTAAGTGTGTTTGGCACTTTGCCGGAAAGAAATTAGTTTCCAAAAGAAAACAACCACTTTACACATAGTTCCTGCAAGTGCTTGATCGGCCGAGTTGTGATGACAGAATTGACGTACTATGTTATGGGTAATTTAGGCAGAGTACAACAATTTACAAAGTACAACATATTATACTTGCTACAACACTTCTTTATAACTCGTACATTTTTTACAGTGTACAATTTATGCTGGGTACAGCATTTAAAAAAAAAAAATTATAATTCTTCCAACACCAATAGACCCCTGGCTGACTTCAAGAAGGCGCTGGACAGGCACCTAAAGTCAGTACCTGATCATTTACCTGTACACAATTTACGGGAGACATTGCTCCCCACGGTCCGGTCACTGACCAGGCCTCCTAGGTTGATGGCCACATCAATCAGGCTATTAGTGCTGACTACACAACGTCGAACGTAGACATCACAGCCCGGCTGATCAGGAACTGACTTATCAAGTTCCCGTTTGAAGACAGCTAAGAGTCTGTTGGTAATCCTCCTCATGCATGATGAGAGCGTGTTGAGTCTTAGTCCCTTTACCCTTCTTGTGTTATCTCTTAGTGAACTTACGACACCCAAGCCTTCACTGAGGGAAGGATACATCATAATTTAAACCTGGAAAACTGTAGATGGACTGGTCCAAAATCTGCACAGACAAATCATTTCTTACAGAAGCAAGAGGATCGGTAGACTCTCCAAAATAAACCTAATAAAAAACATGCGTGCAATGAGTACACTAAGCAATTACTCAACAAATATAAACAGCCTACACTTTTTACACTCTCCCTTCATACATAAGGGAAATTACGAACATGCTGTTAGTTTTTTTAAGAGGGAACTTAAGTTCCTCCAGTCAGTTCCTGATTAGCCGGTTGTGATGCCTACGTTATGCAGCCTCACGGTTTCCTGCTCTAGGACCGCTGCCCGGTCCTAGAGCAGGAAACCCTTTACAGGAAAACCCTAACCTAAAGTAACGTAACCTACACAGAGGCCGGGTAAACAGAGGATACAAGTGTCACTGTTAAGAACACGATGAAATACGCGTTGTAATATAATAAAAAAAAAAAAACAACGTTCTGAGCACGAGGATAGCTGCAGCTTCAGATTCTGTATAAACTTTTACAGTACAACAATCCTAGACTCTCCGTGTAACAATACTGTATTTATCTAAAGTAAGAAACAACCGTCCAAAAACTGCGACCAGTTTTATTAATCAGACAAGTAATAACATGATATGGCATACAGAGTCAAAGACTAGACATGAAAGTGGACATAAAAGTGTGACCTGTAACCTTTCATATGCAGGCTTAACAGAGACACAGTCAGTGTAATTAATAGCATAGCCAACACGTTCAACCAGAGCGTGTAGCTGATGGTACAGATAAGCACAAGGGCTCATAACTCAGCTCTACGCTCTGCTACATTGTTTTCAAACAAGGCACCAATTAACGAGGAACGGGAACATGCTCACACGAAGAACACCATGAGAATCTGTTCACTCTTTATGCCTCTTGCTGCCTATTACAGATATACGAGCAATTCATTTTTTGTACAAGTCCTTTTATTGTAAATTCAACAATACCTCAGTTAGTAAACTAATATACGCACACTGACAGTTATTCCTTCAAATAATAAGTTTGAGCCGCTTATATTAAGCTTATTATCAACAGACACTGTTGCTCCACAGTAGCAAAAACTCTTACGTTATCCGCTTGAATCTAGTAATCATTTTTCTTCTTCCGTGATATTAAGTAGGCTTTATTACTTAAAAAATAAATGCGAAGTTGATAAAAAAAAATCTGAAAAATATCTACATTTTTCTTGTATAAAGCCTTATTTGCGACAACAACTGGTACAGATAAGACTACATTCATCGTTTCCTTTGATGTTAGAGTTCGTTAAACAAAGCTTTTACAAAATAAACTAGAGATTTATCACGGGCACAGGGAAAGGTTGAAATCAGCAGTATACATGAGAGGTGTTGTAGTGTGTGTTTACAGAGGCGTGTGACAGGCGGAGCCAGCAGCAGCCCAGCCAACCTCAATTACTACCTCCTACTGTTTACTTCTTCAACACGTCTACCCACACCGACATTATGCAAGACACCATCTTTCATGCAGTGTATAAAATCTCTTCCACACTCTTATGGCGAATAAACAAGAAACTGATCGTTTATGTGCTTTTATGAGGATTACATCTGCTAATATATCCGAGAATCACTGACCTCGTGGTTCAGTCTCAAGCTAAACCTCCTAATTTGTCAATATAGGAATAAAACTATTCATAAACACAGGGAATTAACGATGTGTATAGTGAATATAAATATAAGTTTGCGAGATACCTGAAGTATACTTGAAGGATGTTTCCGGGGATTAAAGCCTCCGCAGCTCGGTCCCAGACCAGGATTCCTAGAGGATCAAGGTCTGATCAACCAGGCTGTTACTGCTGGCCGCATGCAGTCCAACGAACGAATCACAGATCAGCCGGTCAGGCACTGATTTGAAGACCACCAGAGGTTTGTTAGTAATTACTCTTATGCACGGAGGGAGGGAGGGCGGTGAAAAGTCGGGGTCCTCTGATATTCATCGCGTTCTTTCTTAGTGTACTCGTCACGTTCCTTTTTAGTTGGAGTATTTTGTAACGTCTACCAAGTCTCTTGTCTTTTGGGACAAACCAAATCAATCATACACTCAACATAGCTAGACAAGTGTACAATCAATACTGGAGAAAACAGGAATGTATGTACACTATGTACCATACGAGGTGGTACATTACCAGTGGTACTTATAAAACACATACCAAACCAAAAAATCTCAAATGGTAAATCCTGCTTCCTTTTTGCAAACAAGCTGGGTTTAAAATAAAATAAAAATGACAAAATTAGTTATACACGTATTAGTGGGCTCCTCTCAGAAGCAAGTGCCATGTTTAGAGCATTTACAGAAGTGCATAGAAGGGAAGTTTTGAACGGTGAGATTACGATAAAAAAAAATGTAATATGTATAGTGACAGAATTAAATGGTCACAGGGAGGACAGAGCTGTGAAGAAACATATTTTTTGTTGGACAGACCAGTTGAATTCATCGAATGATACACTAGAATTTCTAGGTATTAAAGTTTAAAATAGGAATGTGGTAATCATCCTTGTATATAAACCATCGTCACCAACGGCTGAGGAATTCACAGATCAGATAAGAAAGATATATGTCTTGAAAGGATGGAAAACTTCACACCAAATATTATGAAGAACTGAAAGGCACAACACCGTGACTGGAACAATACACAAATAATGTGCACACAGGTTAGCGACGCTTATGACAATGTTTGGGTCCGACTTGGACCATTTACAATTCACACCAACACACGAAGGTGTGTTAGTCTTCTATATATACTGGCTCCCTCACCTCCGTGTGTTATTGTGATCTGTAAATGGTCCAACTCGGACCAAAGCGGCGTCATAACCTACTTTGTCGTATGTGCGGGATATCTATGTATTATCCTCCTTGGAGATTTCAACCCCCCAAATGTGAAATAGAAGATGGCTCATCACAACACTGTACCAGAAATAGTTCCTGGAAACACTCTGGGTAAGTGATGGTGAGTGTCTGTGTCCCAGACTATTCAACATCTTACCAGAAGATATCAGAAACACAGTTGGAACAAGTATAGAAGCCTTCAGGAGGAAACTGGACAAGTATCTTCACCAGGTGCCAGATCAACCAGGCTGTGATGGATATGTGGGGCAGCGGGCCTCCAGCAGCAACAGTCTGCACCAGACGAGCCTGGCCCATGGCCGGTCTCCGAGAGTAGCTAAACTCTCGAAACTCTTCAAAGGTATATCAAAGGGTGAGTAATGATGGGTGACTGTATGGGTGAGTGATGGTTGGTGACTGTGGGTGAGTGATGGCGGGTGACTGTGAGGGTGAGTGTAGTACCCAGTATGCAGGTGAAGGCTGGTGGTACGGTGCCACCAGCAGTCGTTCAACAACAGCTTGCTACTTCCCAATTTATCCACTATTCTTGCTATCACAATTTATGTTAGTGTCATATTTTCCTCCAGTGTACGGTTTGGTGCATTTAATGAATAAACTTCTTTAATAGTTATCGTGCATTTTCATTCCTGGTAAACGCCTGGCAGCGGTGCGTGGGAGTGTGCAGTGCAGACAGGCGTATGAGATGAGGTGAGCACTATGGGAGGGGAGCCAGAATTTTTCTCCTCTTTGCTATATAGGGCAAACTATTTTTTTATACGGTACTAATATGCAGTTTTATTGACTTCAGAAACTATTTGAGCTAAATGAAGTAGGGGTTTTCAAGGAGCAGTAGAGCAACCACTTTAGGCACACACTTTTAGGCCTAGAGCCAGTGTTTCCCCTCAGCGATTTATTCTTATTTAATTTATTTGCACTTACAAACACTTCACTTTTCCCTAGTTATTTATTGTATTCACGTGGATGCCAGACTGTTAGGCACCTGCATTATTTAGTGTGATTTCCAAGAGGTTTGTGGCATCGTGAGATGTCTTTGGTTTATTATTCCAGAGGCCTATAGCGACCGGCGTTCCCTGTTATTTGTTTACTTTTTTCCGTGTATATTTTAACACTTCACGAATTTGGTTGCTTCACTAGCTGTGATTGGTTTTGCATTGATATCACTAGTTTCACGTAGCTTCTCAGTTATTCTATCGTAATTAATCTCAGCAGCAATCGTAACATGTTTTGCTAATGACACCAGAATCACCATTCGAGTGGCATCAATCAAAGACAACGAATCTTCAAGCGGATATAATTAAGTATTCCATTGAGCCTCAGACAACAATATTAATGTTTAACGAAGAGAAGCTTCAGTTGCTCCGCTATGGAAGAATGGAGGAAATATTGACTGTAACGGAGTATAGGACAAACTCAAATCATTGAATAGAGAGAATGTCCCCCATGTGCGAGACTTACGTCGGACGATCTCACACTCAAGGATCACGACAATACTGCAACTGCAGTAGCAATTGCAGCATTGTCGTATTTTGCGCTACCGATCACAGGATCAGTATGGCATACACAATAAACTTGTCGTTCTGGTGGCACAACTAAAAACTAACTAATCCTTAAAAACTGATCTAGGACCGGGCCACAGGGGCACTGACCTCAGGAAACGTCTGCAGGTATCCTTCAAGAACCCACTTTCCCAAGAACACTATAGGTTTGAAGGCGCTAGTTTCTTGGCATTATCAATATAGTTTACATATTTTTCTACCGAAAGTTTACAATAAACACAATCAACGTAATCGTTTCTTTACCGTCATTATAATCACGACATCTCTGGCTCTTATTCCTAGCTATAACACGCTAAAGACCGCCGCTATCGCTCGAATATAGCGGAGGCAACACACACGCCCGCACAGATGTTAGGAAAACCTTTAACAATGTGATTAGTTTTTTGTCATTTACCCATTAACATGCAAGCTAACCCCACCAAAATCTAATCAGATTGTGTCCTTAATCACCATGCCAGTTTTAAATATGTTTGATTTAACAGATATTAGTGAAATAAAGCATGTCTACTGACATATTGACATTTTCAATATTGATAATGACCCAACAATATGCAAGCTCAAATCTCTTAAATATAAACAGGCTTAACTTTTTTTTTAATATTCAACATGCTTAATTGCTAAAACAAAAACAAATAAAATTAACTTGTTTCAAATTTATCAGCGTAATATGTATATAAATGACACGTTATGCTAACTCTGCCATATTCAAGTTTATATTAACACTTAATAATGTTAATTATCAAGCAATATGCATGCTCAGCTTAACACTTAATAATGTTAATTACTCTGTAACATGCAAGCCCACCTCCTTAAAGTCTAATTAGGTTTAGACTTTGTCCCTAATTATCAACTGCAATAACATGGCTTGAGTGATTTCAGATTATGTTAACACACAATGTCAACCGGTGTTAACACTCACCGCCACACACACACACAAACATTGTTTTCTCAGTGCTACTATGGACCAAGAATTAATTTATCAGTGAATTAATTAATTGCCATCATAGACGCTGGAATCTTCCAACATATATTACAGTAAAATTTCAGATAGTGTAATCTGGTAGGTGTAATCTCTTAAACAAAATAAATTATTGAAAGATAACCTTTCTGTCATTGAATTATTTAACATTATTGAGGCTGAAATTATCCAACATGAATTTCAATAAAATTTCTGAATATTATGTCTACCTACTTCCAAAGTGAGTAGCATACTAAAATCTAAACGATTGACTACGTAGTATAACTGACCAAAAAACAAGTTACAAGCGTAGGTTAAACAAATTTACAAGTGATGTGACTGGATATAAATACTGTAGTACGTGTACCGCATGAGTTAATACTAATTCTGAGACAAATGCATGATTTTTTACCGTAAATAACACAGCAGAATACGCTAAACAGGCTTTATTATCGCTGGAATATATACTAACAAATAATACTACACTGGCGATACTTCAAACAATGTAAACAACAGAATTTAAGACCACCAATACTCCGGTAGGACTCAACACCAATAACTCATGCTCAGTTCAAGACGACAAGACGCAAACTCATCATAGAGACAAGTCCAGAAGAGGATGTCGTAAAGTACCTTTGAAGAGTTTCGAGAGTTTCTCTACTTTCTGAGCCCGAACATGGGACAGGCTCGTCTGGTGCTTGCCTGGTCAACCAGGATGTTGCTGCTGGAGGCCCGTTGTCCCACATATCCGTCACAGCCTGGTTGATCTGGCACCTGGTGAAGATACTTGTCCAGTACAAGAACACAAAACACTAATGAACACCAACAGAACCAAGGTAGGTTAAAGCTTACCTCAGCGTTGCCTAAAGATGATTTTCGGAATTATGGCCTGATCAACCAAACTGACTGTGCTAGCCACACGAGGTGTTCAACGTACGCCACGGCCAGACTGGTCAGGAACTGATTCGAGGAACTTACCCAATTCTGTCTTGAAAACATATAGGGGTCTGTTGGTAACTTCCCTAATGCATGAAGGGAGGGTGGTTAGAAGAGTTAAATTACTTTAGGTTCAGGTTAAATGAGTTTGACCTAAATTGCCCTAAACTTACGCATAGTTAACCGGCAAAAACCAAATTACATAAACAGGAGAATAACATCAGGTAGCCGAGTGGATACACAACCGCTGTTTAATTCGTTGGAAACAATATGTTCGTTATGTAGGGTGTAGAGAAGGGTTGCAGTCCTAGAGTTGCCCATATTTCTCCCCCTGGGTGAAGGTGGTGCAGCTCCGACCTCCCCTCCTGTTTATTGTCACTGGGAGTGTTTATTATGGTGGAGCTAAACATAACCCCTTCCATTTATCTCACGCACCACTGAAATCTCTCACCTCCAACCAACACATTTCATTACCTGATTCACAAAACCCAGTCTGTGTGATCGTATATAACGAAAAATATAGCAAGATTTTGTTCGCATAATGTACCTATCACATAAAGTAGGGTCGCAGTACACTTGTGATGTACCCATTTTTTTTTTTTTTTTTGTAATAAACAAATCCTTCCTCTGCCGCCACACTTCTTCGCCATTCTTGTACTCCTGCACTTTTATTTTAACTAAAATTCCATTTATCTTCCATCGTCTCCTTTCCACTAAAATTTGGTGTGTAAATTGCATGGAGGCTCTGCTGATCTAGGTACATGGAAGGGAAGGTTCAGGGAAGGGTAGGTACATAAATAGGTAGGTACATGGATACCGGATAGGTACATGGGTACCGGGTAGATACATGGGTACCGGGTCGGTACATGGGTACCAGGTAGGTACATGGGATGGCTGGGATGACCCTGGACGCAGGTTTCTGTTTATTGTCACACTCATAGTTTATTTTACCTGTTAAACACAAGCAGCACCTCTGTTGCTACGTGTTCCTTGCTTCCTCCACCATCCCTTTCCTCCCTACTCTCTCCCCATCCCACCTTACCGCCCACCCCACTAATTCCACCACAAGCGAAAAATTGCTAAATCTCATAATAAAGAACGGGACATATGGCTGTATATTGAAAGACCTATACAAAGAGCCTTCAAAAGCCATAAACAATGCAAAATTTATGGAATATAAATATAATGATTATATGCTGCTTGCAATAATAGCAGCAGACATAGAGCTGAGAAGGTCATGTCATAGCATTTACCCATAATATTGCCTTTCTTAGAACGCCTACTTCATATCTATGTAGAATGGAAAGAAGAGCAATGAGAAAGAATAAACAATCAGGTTCAGGAAAATACAAACGAACAGCTCAATGATATCGAAAAGTTAGAATACAGTCCTTCTATAAAGAGGCAAGAGAAAATCAACCGAATAAAGATCACGAAAGACCAGAAGAAGCGAAACAATGCAAGAGATGAGAAGGAACATTTGAACACCTCGGGGAGGGTAGCCATGACCAATTCAAATTTCGGTGCCAGACCGCCATGCTTTATGTCTGCACAAGAGCAAACAGGGATGCAGCAGAGCCAGCTTGTGATGTATTGTCAACAAAATACATCATTTTCACATTAGCATATCTGGGATGAAATCATGCCGCATAAGTGAGTGCTCTCAGCCTTCCTGTGTACTGGCCACAATATCTAATAATCCTAAGTCCAAACAAAATAACCTTAAATTCGAGATATCTGTATCTGGTTACATACTCAGGCCAAGACTCATCATGCAACTGGATCCTGTGGACTTCTCCGCCCCGCCGGGAAGGACGCCTATCAAGGATCGCCATTTTCTCAACCGGCATGATCATCTCCAAGTCCTGACACGAATCTTGTACATGACAAACTAAATGAAGATGTAATATACCTTGCGAAAGCCTTTAAAAAGTGTGACCACGGTGTAACGACGCACAAAATACGTGCAAAAGGAATAAATGGACCAGTGGACAGATGTACTCCAGAACTACATATGTAACCTAACAATTTCGAAGACAAAGAATAACAGTGTACATAAAATCACAGGTTGCCACAATGAAAAGCTCTGTTCTTCACGTCACGGTACTCGCCCCAATTCTTTTATATTCTAATATCCGACAGAGACAAAGACATAAATCATACCAACATATCATTCTTTGCAGACGATACTAGAATTTGCACGAGTAGCATCGATTGAGGACACGGCACATCTCCAACGTGATATAAACCAGGTCTTCCTGTGGGGCCACAGAGAACAATGTTCAATGAGGAAAAATTTTGGTTACCCATGTATTAAAAACTGATGAAATAAAAACTGGAACGGAGTATAAAATAAACTCAAACCACTCAATAGATTATGTTTCCCTACCTGGAGTCTATTTCTGGGGTGACGCCCTCGCGGCCCAGTCTCACATCAGGTATTCAGGTTGCTGGACTGATGTGAGGGACTTGGGCGTGATAATGTCATAAGATCTTACATTCAAGGATCACAACCGCAAGTTAATGATAGGCTGGATAGCTAGAGCCTCCAAAATAAGAGCTGCCAAGTTATAATGATACTCTAAGTCACTCAAACTTTCCTGACTGTAATACTGCTGTACAATAACTCCTTTAAAGAAAGCAAAATCGCTGAATCGAAGTCCTTTGAACTGCATTTAAAGAAACGGAATGAAGGGAAGAAAGATATATCATAAATTACACCTATAAAATTATGGAGGGACTCAGTCTCAAATCTACACCCGAAATCACTCCATAAAACGCAAGAGGCTCAGTACATGGTGTACAATATTCCCAATGAAAAGCAAGGGTGCAAGGAATGCACAAAGAGATAACTCAATGTACGGGGATCAAGACTTCAACACCCTCCCTGTCTTCAGGAGGTGACTGATAAGTCGTTCAAATCAGTTCCTGTTCACCCAGGTTGTGGTGCCTAAGTTGGACTTGTGATGCCAGTAACAATAGGTCGTCAACGGGGCGAGTGGAGGTGACAGTGACCCTTTAGACCTGTTTACAGGTAAGTTCATTTTGCTGTCACAAAACCTTTTCTCTTCAACTGAAACTCCTATATCTAAAGACAGTAATAAATAATTTCAATACTTAGAGGTATCATTTAATGAAAGGCTAAAATAATGTCAAGGAAAGAGTAAAAAAAAACAGTGAAGCTGAAAATTAACCCAAAGCCTCTTTTCCTGCATGCAAAACCCAAGATAAAACCACCTCTAGTGCTGGGCCTTTGAAAACGAGAGCTGCAATTTATCCACTACTGACTAACAAAAAAGAAACGTTCTAAATACTATATGAAACTACAATTACGTTTTCAGTTAGTCGTTAAATAGATTAAAATTTGACGAACTGCATTATTATTTTGCGAATACAACGCCAAATTCTGCCGTTTCTGACATAACCTCTGATCATTAATAGCATCCCATGAATATTACCCCAATCCCAAACTCATGAAATTTCTTATATATCAAAAATGCAAAGAATAAGAAAATATTACCAATGGAATGAAATATCCTATGGAGACAGTTTAGACACTGGCGTCATCTACAAATTTAGTTTCATATTCTCGTTCAGTTTTTATCACTTCTTTTTAACTTTCTGTTGATTTGCACATGTTGGTCCATTAGGCTCCTCTTTAATTACATATATTTTACCAATGAGACGTTTTAATCTCTTGTTTATCCATTAGTGACATCTTTGATCTGATCTCTACGTGAGGAACATGTTCCTCTGTCTCTCCCTTCCTCACACCTCACTGTTCCTCTGTCTCTCCCTTCCTCACACCTCACTGTTCCTCTTTCTCTCCCTTCCTCACACCTCACTGTTCCTCTGTCTCTCCCTTCCTCACTCCTCACTGTTCCTCTGTCTCTCCCTCACACCTCACTGTTCCTCTGTCTCTCCCTTCCTCACACCTCACTGTTCCTCTGTCTCTCCCTCACACTCACTGTTCCTCTGTCTCTCCCTCAAACCTCACTGTTCCTTTGTCTCTCCTTCCTCACTCCTCACTGTTCCTCTGTCTCTCCCTCACACCTCACTGTTCCTCTGTCTCTCCCTTCCTCACACCTCACTGTTCCTCTGTCTCTCCCTTCCTCACTCCTCACTGTTCCTCTGTCTCTCCCTCACACCTCACTGTTCCTCTGTCTCTCCCTTCCTCACACCTCACTGTTCTTCTGTCCCTTCCTCACGCCTCACTTTTCCTGTCTTCCTTCATCACACCTCACTGTTCCTGTCACTCCCTCACACCTCACTGTTCCTCTGTCTCTCCCTTCCTCACACCTCACTGTTCCTCTGTCCCTTCCTCACGCCTCACTTTTCCTGTCTTCCTTCATCACACCTCACTGTTCCTGTCACTCCCTCACACTTCACTGTTCCTCTGTCTCTCCCTTCCTCACACCTCACTGTTCCTCTGTCCCTTCCTCACGCCTCACTTTTCCTGTCTTCCTTCATCACACCTCACTGTTCCTGTCACTCCCTCACACCTCACTGTTCCTCTGTCTCTCCCTTCCTCACACCTCACTGTTCCTCTGTCCCTTCCTCACGCCCCACTTTTCCTGTCTTCCTTCATCACACCTCACTGTTCCTGTCACTCTCTCACACCTCACTGTTCCTCTGTCTCTCCCTTCTTCACACCTCACTGTTCCTCTGTCCCTTCCTCACGCCTCACTTTTCCTGTCTTCCTTCATCACACCTCACTGTTCCTGTCACTCCCTCACACCTCACTGTTCCTCTGTCACTCCCTCGCAACTCACTGTTCCTCGATCTCTTCCTTTCTCACACCTCACTGTTCTTCTGTCTCTCCCCTCCTCTCACACCTCACTGTTCCTCTGTCTCTCCCCTCCTCTCACACCTCACTGTTCCTCTGTCTCTCCCCTCCTCTCACACCTCACTGTTCCTTGGTTTCTCCCTCCTCTCACACCTCACTGTTCCTCTGTCTCTCCCTCCTCTCACACCTCACTGTTCCTCTGTCTCTCCCCTCCTCTCACACCTCACTGTTCCTCTGTCTCTCCCCTCCTCTCACACCTCACTGTTCCTCTGTCTCTCCCCTCCTCTCACACCTCACTGTTCCTTGGTTTCTCCCCTCCTCTCACATCTCACTGTTCCTCTGTCTCTCCCCTCCTCTCACACCTCACTGTTCCTCTGTCTCTCCCCTCCTCTCACACCTCACTGTTCCTTGGTCTCTCCCCTCCTCTCACACCTCACTGTTCCTCTGTCTCTCCAATCCTCTCACACCTCACTGTTCCTTGGTCTCTCCCCTCCTCTCACACCTCACTGTTCCTTGGTCTCTCCCCTCCTCTCACACCTCACTGTTCCTCTGTATCTCCCCTCCTCTCACACCTCACTGTTCCTTGGTCTCTCCCCTCCTCTCACACCTCACTGTTCCTCTGTCTCTCCCCTCCTCTCACACCTCACTGTTCCTTGGTCTCTCCACTGTCTTTCTCATCATCTGGATTTGCAGAGAACCTTCATTGCACGTATACCTGTAGTTTACCTAGAGATAGTTTCAGGGGGCACTGTCCCCGTGGCCCAATCCTCTCGATGAATTGCCTGATCAGCTAGACTTTGGTGCTAACTACATGGAATTCAACGTATGCACCACAGCCAGGCTGATCAGGAACTGACATGAGGAACTTATCAAGTTCCCTTTTGAAGACAGTCAGGGGTCGGTTGGTTAATCCCCTTCAGTATGAAAGGCGTTGTAAAGTCTTTGTCTCCATAAGTGAACCCACTGCACCCTTGCTGTTCATTCAGGTATTTTGCACCGTCTGCCGAGCCTCTTGTTTTCATAGTGTGATTTCTGCGTTCAGACTGGGAATGAATCCCTCTAAGATTTTCCAGCTGTAAATTATAATGTATCTTTTTCGCTTATCTTCAAGGAGTACAGATTTAGGGACTTCAAACGTTCCCAACAACTTAGGTTCTTGAGCAGTAAAGGTTCTTTACACATTCCTTACATCAGTAATTTCGCCTGCCTTAAAAGGGGCTATTAGATTACTGCAGTAGTCCAGCTTAGTAGAATTCAGCTAAAAACCTAAATTATTGCGGGGGTTTGCTTTCTTGAACTGTACTCCCTGGAGCGAAGGCGAGAAAGATGCATAATTTACACATGCAATTTTTTTATAGATCGGGCCAAAATCTGCAAAACAAATTTAGTACCAACGAAAGAAAAATGCCCAGCAGACGGTGCAAAATACCCCAGATGAAAAGCAGGACAGAGTTTTGAAAACCTTTCCCTCACACATAAGGGGATTTACCAACAGAAATCGACCAACGTTAACGTTATATGCTGAACTTTATATGTTACTCAACTTAGTTCCTGGTTAATCAGTCTGAGGTGCCTGCATCAGACTCCGAGCAGCCAGTACGAATAGTCTATTTGACCAGACCAAGGTGAAAGCTGAGACTGGGATGGGGCCACACTTGGCATCCCGCACAGGGCCACAAATGGCATCCCGCACAGGGTCACACTTGGCATCCCCTACAGGGCCATACTTGCCATCCCTCACAGAACCACACGTGGCATCCCGCACAGGGCCACACGTAGCATCCCGCACAGAGCCACACGTAGCATCCCACACAGAGCCACATGTGGCATCCCCGCACAAGGCCACACGTGGCAGGCATCCTCACAGCCCCCACACGTGGCAGACATCCTTCACAGGGCCACACGTGGCATCCCTCACAGGGCCACACACACACTAGTGGAGTTATCCTGCTGTGGTGTGTTTATGTGTTCAGTAAACACAAACATGCAACCCTGACGCATCCTGGTCCCTGCTCCCACTCCTCTTGTTTCCATCTCTTCGTCAACATCGGCTTTAACTTGACTCTCCCATCTCTTTCTCTCCCACAAGACTCCCGTTGGAGATAAATGGTATAAAATACTGACACGATGGAAAAATAGACACAAATGCAGTATAATGCGATCATTTATTGACTACGTTTCGCCCACACAGTAGGCAAAACGTAGTCAATAAAGGATTTACATAAGGAGGGAATAAATGAGTAATATATATTGGGAGCATAGTGACGTGAAGAGTCAGGTGGGGAATACTGAGAAGAGGAAGATCTGTTTGTGACCTGATAAAGCTCACTGTGTGGGCGAAACGTAGTCAATTACATTGCATTTGTGTCTATTTTTCCAAGTTAGAGATCGCTTCCCTTAACTTGTCTTAGGTATAGGATAAAGTGAATGGAGTTACATTCCTCCACTTTTTTCTTAAACTTCTAGCCCCAGAATGATCAATATTTCCACAGCAATATTTGCAATAACCTCCGGGAATGACATGAAAATCTCCTAAACAGGTCTGAAATTCGGACATTTTTCATGCCTGTAACGACAGCGATTAACCCTAATCACCAATTATTTCTTCTCAATTACCATATTTAATGCAGAAATGTTGGTCAGATTTACAAGGCAGGCAAGTGTTTACCTGCAGTCGGGGGTCTCTTAAGTGTGTGAGAACGCAAAAGGGAAATTTAAAAGCGAGGAGACAGGAACAAGCACCTGCAATACAGGGGAAAAAGAAACTGCTTCCGAAGCCACAACTACTACGAAAAAAATAGAACCTGCCTGTCAACGAGTTCGTACCTTTACCAGACCTGGTCTAGGATAGGGCTGCGGTGGGTGGGTGTGGGGGAGGGTTACCCCGAAATCGTCAAGTAACCGTGATTATCTGAACGAATCAAGTAACACCTTCCAGTGAGGAAAGAGGTGTAGGGAGGACGAGGCTGCAGCAGAGACGGCGGCGGCGGCGGCGGCTCAGCAGGGGGCAGTGAGCAGGACCTTGACGGTGTCGATACCAAACACTAATATTTACATAACATATCCCTCACGTTCCCCTTCACCCCGACACGTCCCGTCCCGTCCTACCCCCTCCCAACCATACAACACTTCCGTCTCCCCTCCCGTCCTGCTCCTCCACATTTCACTCCCCACCATACCGACCTGCTTTCCCACACCACACAGCTGCATTTCCCCTCCCCCATCCCACGGATACCTGAAGGATATCTGAAGGACGGTTCCGGGGGGCTAACAACCCCGTGACATGGTCACAGACCAAGCCTTCTGGAGGATCAAGGCCTGATCTACCAGGCTGTTACTGCTGGCCGCAAGCAATCGAACGAAGGAACCACAGTCCAGCTGATATGACACGGAGGTCGGGCAATGAAGAGTGGGGAAACCTCTGACACTCATCGAGTTCTCCTTAATGCACTCGTCACCCCCCCCCCCCCGATTTTTTGTGGAGGTATTTTGCACCGTTTGCCACACCACTATCACCACATACCTGTGACCGGTTTCGAGGGTACAATGCTTTCAGGACAGCCTCAGGCCAGGCATCTTTGTTGACCACATGGTTAATATGGCTGTTTGTAGTTGTTACCCGGAGGTCCATATAGCCACTATACACCTGTCACCAACACCACTTATCTGTAATCACCAACACTGACCCCACATGTCCCACCAATACTAGTTGCTCCCACAGCTCTTCCCTACAACAACAGTGTTAAGAGCCTTTTGTTATTTCCTGACGAATAAAGCACTGCCAACAGCGAGACCTTCCACCACAATCAAGAGAGAGGGAGGTGGAGTGTGAAGGATAGTGGGTGAGCGAGCAACCCTGCCCACGGTCACATCAGCTCTCTGGAGAGCTTGCAGGCAGATGGACGAGTGGATGTACGGCTGGGGAGGCTGGGGAGCGAGTGGGTGGGTGGCGAGCGAACGGGTCGCCCTAGTCACTAGTGGATAGGCAGTAGGGTGGGTGGAACTGGTGGGCGGGCGAGTCAGTGGATAGTTGGGTGGATGAGCTTTCAGGCAGGATTGTTGGCAGATGGGTGTGTGTGTTTGTATAAAGCTAGGCACATATATACACAAATTATTAAGAAAGGGAGTACAGTGAAGGTTTGGTAAATTCCCTCTCATAAGACCTCCAGGAGCATAACAAAGTTGATGAATTAGCTAAACAAGCATTAAATAAAGAGAATATTGAGTCTATATTTGTGGTTTTTCAAACAGAAGTTTACGAAACACTGTCAAAAAAGAACTAACAAACGAGCCTGAAGAAAGTAGAACAATACAGATTGGAACTAGCAGATCCATTATCCATCACACTGGAATGTGTGAAGTCATATAGATGGAGAAAGTAACAAGGTCAGTAGATTGGAAGATGTTATTACTGCTAGTTTAAAGCTACGCTATAAAGATCTTTGGCAGTACTGTTAGTATAGAGACGTCAGTGATGTAAAATGCAGTGTGTGTGGACAGAGATACGACCATATACTGGAACATTATATCTTAAAGAAAATCTCCCAAACATCCAACCTTTCAGACCCACCTCCATGCAAACCTTACAGGATATGGCAGAACCCTTCACTGTTAATGATACAAAATCTGAAAGTTTGAGGCTGTATCATTTTGCATCGACTAGATACATGAACGTTTTTTTTTTATACAGAGGATTGCAAACCAATTATGACCAATGTTTTTGAGTGGTAATAAGATATAATTTTTTTAGGAGATTGTAAATTCCATACTGTATTGTGTACATTAACTATATGAAGTAATATTACTTTCTAGTGATGTAACAATGCCTAGTGGAGTCGGATAATAATCCACTGTGACCTATGTAATCCTGTTTTTTATACTGCTCACAGGATGAGCTGAAGGTGCACAATAAACTGGCCGCTCAGGCGACACAACTAACTGGGTTGGTGAGCAAATTGACTGGAGGGTATACGGAAGGGCAGGCAGGTATAAGGGAGGGGCTGGTGGACATGCGGGTATACGGGAGGAAGGGCCGGTGAGTGTTAGTGTGGTGTTGGGTACTGATGAGGGTAGGCAGTCTGGCCCAGGTTATAGTGTGCTTTATGGCTGTTCGCATCTCATGGCGACAAGTGATAAGAAAGTTTATTCAGGCATAAACAAATACAGTTACATAAATTATCATACATAGCAGCATATGTGTAGAGAACCCAGGATAACCCAAAAAAGTCAGACAAATTGACTTATTTCCATTAGGGTTCTTTTCCACTCACCTATAATGCCTGCAAAATCGAGGCACAAAAAATAAGCATTAAAAATCTGTGCGTGAATATGTGTGTGTGTGTGTGTGTGTACTCACCATTCACTCCATCACTGTCTTGCCAGAGGGGTGCTTTACACTACAGTTATAAAACTGCAACATTAACACCCCTCCTTCAGAGTGCAGACACTGTACTTCCCATCTCCAGGGCTCAAGTCCGGCCTGCCGGTTTCCCTGAATCCCTTCATAAATGTTACTTTGCTCACACTCCAACAGCAAATCAAGTATTAAAAACAATTTGTCTCCATTCACTCCTATCAAATACGCTCACACATGCTTGCTGGAAGTCCAAGCCCCTCGCACACAAAACCTCCTCCCTCCAACCTTTCCTAGGCCGACCCCTACCCCGCCTTCCCTCCACTACAAATTTATACACTCTCGAAGTCATTCTGTCTCGTTCCATTCTCTCTACATGTCCGAAAAACCTCAACAACCCCTCCTCAGCTCTCTGGATAATAGTTTTGGTAATCCCGCACCTCCTTCTAATTTCCAAACTCAGAATTCTCTGCATTATATTCACACCACACATTGACCTCAGACATGACATCTCCACTGCCTCCAGTCTTCTCCTCGTTGCAACATTCATCACCCATGCTTCACACCCATATAAGAGTGTTGGTACAACTATACTCTCATACATTCCCCTCTTTACTTCCATGGACAAAGTTCTTTGTCTCCACAGACTCCGAAGTGCTCCACTCACCCTTTTCCCCTCATCAATTCTATGATTTACCTCATCCTTCATAGACCCATCTGCTGACATGTCCACTCCCAAATATCTGAATACATTCACCTCCTCCATACTCTCTCCTATTACTCTCCCATACTCACCTATTTATGGTTGCAGGGGTCGAGTCATAGCTCCTGGCCCCGCCTCTTCACTGATTGCTACTAGGTCCTTTCTCTCCCTGCTCCATGAGCTTTATAAAAATCGTCTTAAAACTATGTATGGTTCCTGCCTCCACTACGTCACTTTCTAGGCTCTGTGTGTGTGTGTATGTGTGTGTGTGTGTGTGTGTGTGTGTGTGTGTGTGAGTGTGTGTGTGTGTGAGAGAGTGTGTGTGTGTGTGTGTTAGTTACCATTTTGTCCTAGGCACATGTCGATTAGACACTAGGCCTGTTGTGTGTGTGTGTAAGGAAACACTTCGAAATGTTTCCGCCCCGTCGGGAATCGAACCCGGGCCCTCCGTGCGTGTACTCACCTAGTTGTGATTGCAGGGGTCGATACATAGCTCCTGGCCCCGCCTCTTCACTGGCCGCTACTGGGTCACTCTCCCTGCGCCATGAGCTTCATCATATCTCTTCTTAAAGCTATGTATGGAACCTGCCTCCACTACATCGTGTGTGTGTGTGTGTGCATTTTAACTGATTTGTGTTTGTTGGGTTAAGTTTCAGCTCCTGACCCCGCCTCCTAAGCCACTTTAAGTGGCAATATTGATTTCTGCCCTCTTTGACCTTGAACTATTGAAACAGTATATAATTTACCTTCATCACCTCCTCATTCCACTTTTCAGTTACCTTGAGAGCACAAGCACTTCCTAACATACTATGCTGTATCTGGGCCCAGCCCAGATATTGAAAACTTCTGCCATGCTGCAGTAATATTTTTTGTATCTGCCATTGGTATAACTTTCCCAGTTATACCTATGGCGGTTATTCTGTGTGTAATCACCCCATGATCGCACGTGTGAAAAGTCTGTGAAATCCGTATATACTGTGCCACATCTGCGTTTTGGTTTTCTCCTAACGCCACCGTAATTCTGTCACAGTGTTTAGTACTGAGACAAGCATAATTTTCTCGCTCTAAATCCATGCCGATTTGAGTTGTGCAGGTTTCTCTGTTCCATAAAATTTGTAATTTGGCGTCTAATTACCCTTTAAAGACTTTTACGACGTGCGAAGTTACGGCTACTGGTCTGTAATTTTTGCCTAGCTTTCCACTGTGCTCTGCACTCTCTAAGGTCTCTCGGATTCCACCTACGTCTAAGCTCTTTCTTTAAAGGACAGTGACTGAATGTTCATGTTAGCAGTATTTTGCACTTTTGTTTCGTGGATGTCTTGTAACATGCGTGTTGATTTGTCCAGGTATCATTTATTGTGCCTCTACGAATACCTCCCTGCATTTTCTGTTTAGTTCCTGGCATCCCTCTCTTAATTTCCTTATGCTTTACTCCTTATTCCTATGATGTAAATTCATTTCTGTTTTAGCCTGTTCTGCTATGTCAGTTTCGAACTAGCTCTCAGCTTCATATTCATGCATGACCACTACAAGCTCGCGTTTGTTTCCCAGTGTTCTTTTGTGATCTCTTATTTTCCTTGCTTTGATCTACCTGCAGTCCTGGTTCAGCCACGAGCTCTGTGCATTTAGTGTCTAGCATAAATTTCTCTCATACCTGTTCTCATACCTTCACAGTCTCCTCTGCTGCAGCATGGTTTTAAGTCATCCAGCTTTTCTCTATAGTCTCACTTCAAGTAGACATCAAAATTTCACACTGATCACTTGTACATGGTGGTCATCCATTGTCGTATTAATCTAGTAGATATCAAGTCAAGATTTATCGGATCATCCTCACCTCTCACTCATTGGCTCCTTCACCTGTTCCACCTGTTCTCAGGTTTTCCACTGCTGCCCAAATTAGCTTTCCTGCCCCCTATACACGTCTCAGCTTTTTCAGTCAATTTAAAATTGCCTATAGTATATCCTACTTAAATTCAGTATACATATACTATTACTTTCTTATGTGCTTCTTATAAGCTCTTTATCGTGTAATATTTCCTTTCTAACCTACGACACCGGACAGTAAGATAATCCCGGAAACACTAACAGATAACTAATAGATATAATCAATAAATTTACTGTTCACCTATTTGCTCTCTGTGCTGTTGTCTCAACACTGTTACTGATGTCCTGTTGTTTCCTTATGCTCTGTCCTCGTCCTCATGTTCGTTACGGGTTGTGAAGAACTGTTGTTATTATTGTTAACCCTCTGTGACTTCAGTTTGCTAAAATGAAAGGTATACTGCCTTCAGCACCAATTGTACTTCACAATCAGTTAACAAATTACACGGTGATCTTTGTTACAATCAAAAACTTTAATTTTGCGTCTAGCTGAACGAGAGAAGAGATAATCCGAGATGAGTGGCGTAGTGTGTGCGGAGCTGCGAGGGAGAGAGAGAGAGAGAGGAGATAATTGGTGCCGTGTAAGAGCATTATGGCGTCCGCCACCAATAGTTGGCGGCAACACGACACTTGCAATCGCCTTAACAGCAGGTGCATCTAGTGAGAGCCAAGGCCGTCTGCTGTGAACTAATGACCTCAGCGACGGCCTTTATGAGCGCTTGGACCTTTGCCACACCTAAGTTAGCTAGCACAGTCACACGAGTCTGTACATCAATGCTTCTCCCTGCTGAGTCAGGGTTACGGGGATCATCCTCATCTTCCCTTCCTCATCCCGGTCTGCAATCAGCTCACCCAGACTGCTGGTACTTGCAGCTTGCACTCCAACACAGGTACCAACATATATATGACAATGCGAAGGAAGATATTAAGTTAAATCTTGAGATCAGTTAGAGACTTGTTTAAAATTTCCATTACATATCAAAAGAGAGTACTGATATATCAATAATTTTAGTTACTTAATGCACCCCAGGTCAAGATTATGATGCATATCAGTTGTGTGTTCTTCATGAAGCACAATATTATGGCTTCTCGAGGCTACTTAACCTCGTGAGTGAGGGCAGTCAGTAAACGCTGTTACATCTTGCATCTTCTCGTGAAGTCATCATATTGTATTTCACACCGGCTTACAGAGACGCATCAAGATCTTTACCTTGGGTGCATTAAGAAATAACTACCCTTACTGGCTTATCAATACTCTCATTTGATATGTAATTGATATTTTAAACAAGTCTCTAACTGATCTCAAGAGGGAACTTAATGTCTTCTTTTGCACTGTCATATATTGGTGCCTCTGTTGGACTGCAATGTTTATCAACCTTAAATGGAAGGCTCAGTATACAGTGGTAGTGTTAACACACAGTTTAATACTCAACCATGTTAAGGATTAAATTATACGTCAAGGAAAATGTTTGGAAAATTACTGTTCTATTAGTGTAAGTTTCACGCGCCTTCACAAATGTTTGCGATAGTTACTATTCCATTAATGTAAGCTTCCCCCACCTGCAAGAATGTTTGTGATATTCTCATCAACACATGCTGCAATGTACTAACAACACACCCGATTTCACACATATGTTAAGTGTAAGAGAAAACTAAAGAGAACTGCATATAATAAAATAGTGAAGTTCCAACCGCTTTCGTGAGTTCTCACATTATCACAATATTCAGAACAACAGTAGTTGTTCTGAATATTGTGATATAACCTGTTTACTGTGAGCTTACTGTGTGTGTTTATACATACACACACACACACACACACACATACATATATATATAAAAATATATATATATATATATATATATATATATATATATATATATATATATATATATATATATATATATATATATATATATATATATATAAAACAGAGGAGTTGAATAATAGCTCTAGGCCTTTCGTGTTGCAATTAACATATCAAGAGCGTGCAAAGTTGCAGAAATGAGTAAGAAATCTCAGTAGATTCGTTGCGAGGGACGCTTGTTCAGTCTTAGGAGGCGTCCCTCGGAACTAATCTGCTGAGATTTCTTACTCATTTCTGCAACTTTGCAAGGTCCTGATGATGTGTGATTGCAACACGAAAGATCTAGAGCTATTATTCAACTCCCCCTGTGGTTGTTTTGCATCTTGTATGGCTTGTTAGCAATTTTTGCGCACACACACACACACACACACACACACACACACACACACACACACACACATATATATATATCATTTACCAAACTGCGGCAGGCCAGGATTCGACCCTACGACACATTGTCCGGCCTCAAGAGACAACACAACGTACCATATCACCTTACCACTGAGCCAGCTATCCTACAAAGACCACGCATCCAGAAGAGCTAGATGTTTTTCTCGTGATCCGAGGACACTCGTGGCAGTGGTATCTCAAGGATTAATTTCAGGCTCCTCGTGTTTGAATACCGCCTCAACAAGCAGTCTATATAGCATGTATATACATACATACACCAAAAAATTACATGTTACCTGACTAAATCACTACACTCCAACGATCATATTTCAGCTTTATACGTCTTATTTTGTCCTATTTTTACTATTCCTTGATAATGTGAGAAACACTAAAGCACTTGGAATATCACACAGTACTATGCCAGTAGCGGCTTACCAGAACGCCTCAATAACTGGACAACCTGACCTACACATTTTTCGAGCGTACCGAAATGCACGAGGCGCAATTCTTATGAAAATGACTGCCCAAACTAGAGAGATTACTGCGGCTTAAACACAACCCATACCCGGTAATTTTTTTTATTTTTTTTTTTATTTTGGTCTTTACAAGGTCTCTCAATTTTCCACAAATAAGCTAAACGCTATAGTTGATGGTAGCTACCCTCAAGACTTCATGCTTTAATAAATATCAATCCCAACCTCAGAAAGCAATCTAAACTTTTCAGTGTCTCGTAACTACCTTCAACATTTTCGCCGCCAATAGCGCCTTCGCGTCTCATAACTAACCTAAACAGCGAAACAAAGAACCCATTAAATGTAACTACCTTCTTGAAACTCCATACTTCAAGAAGACAACTTCATATATGCGTATAACAGATGGTCAACATGAACTGAAGAGTTGCATTTGATACACTTCGTATAAACTGATGATGTCAGTCTGTTGCTGTTCCTCAGAGGAATCTCTACTATATTAGACAGGACAAACATGTTACCTTCACGTTTGTATTGTAGACATTTTTAATCAATTTTCTTTTATTTTCTGGGTTATACTTAATAATGTATCAATGTCACAAAAGAAGTGTGTAACCTTTTTATTACTCACCTAAATATGTTCGATGGTAGTTAAGAGGATTCGCCTCTAGACTACCATCGACTGTATTAACTGATTCCTGGCCACCAGGGCTGGTAAGTTGCACTTAAAACTATGTATGGTGTTTGCCATCACCAACTTTTGGTTTACTTCCTTCATTAATTCACAATCCTGAGACTGATAAAAAATTTCCTAGCGTCCCTATAGCTCATCTACTTCTACAACCTCATCATATGTACCCTGGGTCTCTCTAAGTTCAAACAACACTGTCTTTATCCGTTCTATCTGGCCCCCTGCGTGATTTGTATGACAATCACGTCCTACCTGCCCCTCCTCTCTTCCAGGGTTGTTAGGCAGAATTCATGAAATCTCTCGAAGTTCCGATACCAACCTTCTTGAGAATCTTTGAGTTCCTTTATATGCTTGATCACGCGTGAGCTCCATGCTGGTTGGCATACTCAAAAAGAGGCATAATGTGTGTTATGTATAATGTTCTAAATGATTTATTAATTTCCTAAAACCAGTTCCTAGCTCGCTAGTCCAGCGAAGCGGGCCACGAGACACACCAACACAACTGACACCCGAAACACTCATAAGATAGTATTGTTTACCTTGTGGAGTCTCCTACAGAATGATCACCTCTATCAGGTAGTAGAAGCTTTCACTGGCCACATACGTACCTGAAGACAAAAACAAACGAATTAATCCAAGCAAAATTTTACTAGCGGAATGCTGATGGTATTTTTTTGGTACAACTAACAAGGTTACCGACGCTCTATTCAAATATATAAGACACATCTTAGCAGTCATCATTTTAACATAAATCGGTAAATACTTGTCTCAACACATCCTCTGGAAATATAAATCTTTAGTACTAAGTATTTCTGCTGGGGAGCATTGCATAGCAAGAAATATGAGGCACGCTCAGGAATACGACTGCTTCTGAATAACAATATACCAGTGCGATTGTGTTTAAAAAATGCAAGCTTTGGGAAACGCAATAAATCGTGCACAGAAACCTTACTTTAAAAAAATTGGACTATAGCAATTTTTATGTGACAAGGAGCCCAGAACTTTCGATAAATCAAATAAGTGGTGAAATAATGGATATGTCATGCGTAAAAAGTCAATACGTACACATACAGGGAACTGTTCAACACATTGGCAGGTATTATATCCTAACCTGAGTGCTATGAGAATATTAACCAAAGGAGAGGAGAATACCAACCACGGGAGAAGAGAAAATCACAACGAACTTATATACGTGATTGTGGGAGGGTCACAGAACAGTCTCTCAACTAACTGGCATCATTGACAGTCTTTCATCACAAAAACAGGCTGAAATCATCGGTAGAAAAGAACAACTATGACTGAAGAACTCAAGAGACATTATTATATATATATATATATATATATATATATATATATATATATATATATATATATATATATATATATATATATATAATATATATATATATATATTTTTTTTTTTTAAAAAAAAAAATATGCGTGAGCGTGTTAGATAGGAGCGAATGGAAACAAATGGTTTTTAGGACTTGACGTGCTGTTGGAGTGTAACAAGGTAACATTTATGAAGGGATTCAAGGAAACCGGCAGGCCGGACTTGAGTCCTGGAGATGGGAAGTACAGTGGAGTGAATGATGATGAAAGTTTTTCTTTTTCGAGCCACCCTGCCTTGGTGGGAAACGGCCGATGTGTTAATAAAAAATTAAATAATGTTCATGAGGACGAGTTGTAGTCCTGCTAGTGAACAGCATTTAATTTGCATACATTTCACACTTATATGACAGGATGAGAATATCTTTATTTCTACAAGTACATGTACAATATATACAGGCCTAGCTGACATCAGTGACATACTACTATATAGAAAGCCGCTTGTTATACAGAGTATTTCGAGCAAATTAGGTCAATTTTATCCCAGGATGCGACCTACACCAGTCGACTAACACCCAGGTACCCATTTTACTGATGGGTGAACATGGACAGCAGGTGTATTATGGAAAAATGTCCTAACGTTTTCCAGCCGTACAGGGAGATCGATCCCCGGACTCAGTGTGTGAGCTGAGTACGCCAGCGATCGAGCTATGGGACACCAATTGCCTCGTTAGACAATTGCTGCCTAACAGGAATTATTTTCTCTTACTAATAAATACCAGTATGTTTTACTGTATCATTGCAAACATCTAAAACATTTTGCCCATCTACACTTCCTTTCTCAATTCTTTGTTCTTGCTGCAGTTTTCTCGTAAAGCTGCCAGGGGACCCCACTAGCTGCCCGCCCGCCATCACACTCGCCTCAGTAAACGCCCCCAAGTAAAGAAGTGCCATTTTTTAGGCCTTATCTGCTCCATAAATAGTGGCGGTCTTCCACTGGCCTCACCACCCCTGCTCCAATCACCTTCGCCTCCTCTTCCTCCTCTTTCTTCCCAACTATTTTTCTAACTTCAGGAAGAATTCGCTGCCCATCCTTTGCGGAGTGCGGGTGTGCTTGTTTCTGGTCCCTAGCGGTGGAGTTGAGAACTGGTAGTTTTCATCAACATGGTGGAGCGCTACAGACGACGTGTCAATACTGTCTGTATTGAAGTGTTGCAGGGCGCGATTTACCCAAGCAACGCAGATGTTCTCCTCCCAGCTATTTTGAGGGATTCTTTAGGGATATCCATTGAAGAATTATTTGGGATATCTCTCAACGGTTCGTCGAGGATTTTTGTCAAGTTTGCAGTGGCCAGCGCATATGAGCGAGTGGTTGACACGTATCAGGAGAAGAGGATTGTCGTCAACACGGGATTAGAGGTACGGCTTCGAGATGTGTCACGGTACTACACTTATATACGAGTCCGAAACGTGCCGTTCGAAGCGTTGGAGTTTGATGTGCGAAACGTCTTCAGTCAATTTGGTGACGTCCATGCAGCCACGGTGGGCACAGGGGACTTATGCCGGGCTGCAAGAAGGTTCATTTTCTTTGAAAATGACGCTCAAACGTCAGATACCTTCATACGTCATGATGGAGGAGTTCCGGCAGCAGGTCTATGTGACTTACGCAGGCCAAGTTCGAACGTGTCGCCTGTGTGGATTACCTGGACATGTGGCGGCGGCATGTGATCGTCGGATGGGCCAACAGAGACATGGAGCTGCTGATGGTATGAGGAAGGATGAAGTGGTGGTCGTGGATGCTATGGATGAGTCGCCACGCGAGAATATGAGCATGGTGCCAAGTGGACAATGGAGTGACATTTTGATAAGGAGGATGAGCGTGTACTAACGTTGTCACAGGTGACCCAGGATGGCGAGACAGCGGAGACGGAGGAAGTGGCTCTGCCGGAAGGTGTGAACTTGGTTTTGTCTGAGCCGCTTTTGGAGGATTTTCCACTGTTGTTGGACAGTCCTGTGTGTGAGGGCACACAGCATGGTGTGGAGGACTTAGGATCAGAGGTGAGGAGGGACGAGAGTGAGACGAGTGTGATGGGCGTCTCAGAGAGTGGGCCTTGCCTTCAGGTCCAGGAGGTTGGTGTAGAAGTGCACAGGGGAGAGGATTGTGAGACTATGGAGGCTACAGGGGACTCCAGGAAAAGGCCTAGTGGTCTAGTTGAGGACGATGTCCTAACACCTGGGCAACAGGTGTGCAAGAAGGCCTGGGTGGAGGTGGCAAAAGGGGAACGGGGAGTGGCAAGGGTAGAGAGGGATGAGGGACAGGAAAGCAGACAGGCAAGTACTGGGAGGTCAGTAGAGGAAGAGAGCATTAGTAAGGGAAAGTCGTAGTGACGAGGAAGTTGAAAAGTAGAGGAAAGCCCCCTGTGTTCTTTTCAGGTGTTTAACGATGAATGTAAATGGCCTCCGAGCGGAGGTCAAACGTAAATGGGTAGAGGTGACATTAAGACGTTTAAATGTGGATGTGTGTATATTGCAAGAGCATAATTATAGGATGGGAGAGATTTGACGTTAAGTGGATTTACAGTTTATGCGGGTAGTGCGGGTAGTTTCAAGGGAGGGGTGGCTATAGGTATACGGTGACCAGTCCCTTTCGGTTGTTGGCTTGGGATGAGGGGGGTGGGAGTGTGGTAAGGGTTGAGGGTTTATGGGGGAATGTCAGAGTGTGTATAGTGGGAGTTTATATGCCGGCTATAAGTTGTAGAAAAACTAAGGAAGAATTTGTGAGAGAGGAGTTGATATATTTCTTACGTGGGTTGCCGGTTGTGACTATTGTCGCAGGGGATTGGAATTGTGTGATTAGGAAGAGGGATGTGGAACCGAGAGGGGCGGGGTGGAGTTGGGGGTTTTGGTGATGTTTTGGGTGCGGCAGGAGTCAGAGATGTGGTAGGGGCGGTGGGTGGATATAGAACATACGTTCATACGTAGGGGCTATGCTGCAAGACTCGATCGTGTGTATGTGTCGAGGGATGTTATAGTGGAAGGCGGGATTGCGTTGATGTTGGGTTTTCCGATCACAGGGGTGTGTTGGCAGTGTTGGGATGGGAGGGAGCTGTTAGAACGTATGCTAGTTATTGGAAGCTGAACGTGGGCTTATTGCAGGGGGAACAGTGTAGGAGGAGTTTTGAGGAGTGGTGGGAGGGGATGTGGAATGATGGGAAGGACCGGGAAGATGTGGTGGGTTGGTGGAATGGAGTGCGAAAGTGGGTATTCAGGATTTTTATAAACGTGAAGGTAGAGAGCAGGCGCGAATGCGTTATGGCCTGCAGAGGTATTTGGAGGCAGTTGGGGATTGTTATGTGGGGGGGGGTTACTCGCTGGAGGACATAGAGGTTTTGAGGGGCCAGTTGAAGGATATACAGAATGAGAGATTCCAGGCTATCAGAGTGAGGGCAGGTATTGAGGATGTGCTACGGGGGGACAAACCGTCTTTGACTGTCTTGCGTGTTTTTCAAAAGAGGAGGCAGGGTATGACGATGACGTCATTGAAGGTACACGAGGAGTTGGGTGGGTATATGGAGGGACAGGTACTGAGGTCGACAGAGGGTATGAGCGGGTTTGTGGATGTTTGGTTTCGGCGGTATCTAGACCGTAGGTTGGAGGAGGTGGAGGCGAAAGAGGAAGTTTTGGAGGGTATACAGGTAGGGATTAGTGAGGAGGAGAGGAAAGGGATGGAGGGTAGTATAACTGAGGAGGAAGTGTGGTTCGCAGTGAAGGGGATGCAGATGGGTAAAGCGCCGGAGTCGATGGATTACCTAGTGATTTTTATGTTCAACATTGGGGAGTGTTGAAGGAATGTTTGACGAAAGTTTTCAATCGTTTGAAGGAAGTACGGTATATGGGGAGGATCAGCGCACTGGAGTTGTGGTTTTAGTGCCTAAGGGAAAGTGGTGGACACGATTAGGGATTACAGAGCTATAACACTTTTATGTGCAGATTACAAAATCTTTGCACGGATTTTGGGTAATAGGGTTAAAAAGGTTTTGGATTCTATCATAGAACGTGGTCAGTATGGGATACCGGGAGGTGTATGGGGAATGGGCATGGTAGGATTAGGTCATTCATCGAGGGTCGAGAGGGGGTGGGGTTTTAGGCTTGATTGGGAAACGGCTTATGACAGTGTGGATAGGAATATGTTATTTGACATTCTTCGTAAGCAGGGTTTTGGGAATGAAGTAGTGGGTTGGGTGCAAACGTTGTATGAGGGGCTTTGGTGCGGGTTCAATTGAATGGAAGGGTGGGAAACGTGGTGGACATGAAGCGGGGTTTGCGACAAGGGTGCCCTTTGTCGCAAATTCTGTTTGCATGCTTACAGGATCCTTTTTATAGGTTAGTATCGAAGGGGGTAGGGAGGAGGGTCAGGTACCTGGTTGTGCATCTGGAATAGTGGGTTATGTTGATGACACAACAATTCTCGTAGGTGGGTGGGAGGGGTTAGATGCTATAGGGAGGATTATAAGTGTTTTTGGGGCAGCTACAGGGATGCGGATTAACAGGGTGAAATCTAAATTGTTAGAGGTGGGGACGTGGGTGGGCGGGACTTGGGGAATAGGTATGGTTGGCATGTTGTTGAGTGCTTGAAAATTTGTGGGATAATTTATTGTAATGATGCGAGTAGGGCGAGGTTGAAAATTCTTCTAAGGTGGTAACGGCGACAATCGCGCGAATGAGTGGATGGAGACCGGGAGATGTGACGTTAATGCAGAGGGTTATGGTAGTGAATGTTTTACTGTATAGTAAATTGTGGCATGTGGCAAGGGATACCCACTCGTGGGGAGAGATGTTGAATTATTACAGCGGAGAGTGTTGCGGTATATATGGGGTTTTGCAGACATTGGCTTAATAAGGAGGTTGTCATGACGCCGGTTAGTAAGGAGGTTTGGGGTTGATACCCTTACATAGGAGGCTTATAGGAATATATGTAAAGCAGAGATATGTGGAGGAGGGAGGGTGGGGGTAAGCGGGTGGGAGTGGTCATGCGTGAGGTACGGAGGTGGTGGAGTGGACGTGACCTGAGTTTATGTGAGGCAATGTTGAGGGTTTTACTAGTTGTCAGAGAGCCAAGGGGTTTTCGGGTGGGGTTTTGGACAAGCTTGGGGGAGGCGGGGTATAGTGCAAGGGTAGCAGAGTACCCAAAGTATAATTGGCGGGCGACTTGGGTAGGTTTCCGGAAGTTGAGGCTGAGGGCGAGGGTTAGGAGACGGTTTTCGATTCCTACATGGAATCTTGGCTTCTAAAGCGCAATTGTTTTTAATGGGTTTAGCGAGTGAGGGTACTTGTTTGAGATGTGGGCTTTTGGATACGTCGTACCATGCGGTGTATTTTTGTGAAGATTTAGGCGGGGTACGGGAATGGTTTGGACGGGTCATGAGGAGTGTAGGTGGGTGTGGGCATTCGATGTTAGGGCTTTAAGCCTGGATATTGGTGATTTGAGGAAAATGTACGTAGAAGTTTAATGTACCTGGTGGTTGATTTCATATATGTGTCGTGGGGTATGCGCGAGGTAGTGGGTGGGAGGCGGGTTCGTGCCTTGGCGGCACATTTTTACAGGACGAAATGTAGGAATCAGGGTTTGTATGGGAGAACTTGGGTTGAAGCTTTCTCAGAGGGTTATAGAACGATGACGGTGGTGTCCCTTTTAAGGTTTTGGGGATGACGTAGGAACCATTCGAGGGGACTGGTCGAGTGGGGGAGGGGGAGGTTGGGTATATCCGGAAGGGGTTGACTAGGGTATAGTATGGTTGATTGATGTGTGGTTGGTTAGGCGTGGGTATACAGGGTTGAAGCTAGGATGGGTTGGGACGGGGTGGTATCGTGGGTGTCCGATTTTGGACGTTTCGGGGATGGGGTTGTAGGTAAATGTTCAGGTGTGTGTTGACTCAGACTTGGAGTGATGTTGGTTGGGGGGTCATAGGGTCATGGACGCATGGGGTTTTCCTCTAGGATGTAGTAGTGTAATCTAAAGTTAAAGTAGTAGGGTTTGTCGGTGGTGATGTGCTGGCGTTTTGCATTTATGTGGCAGGTTGGAGGTTAGGAGGTATTAGGTGTTAGACAACCGACAGTGTGCAGGTGTGCTGGGTGAAGTTGTCCCAGGTATCTGTGGCAATTCATGTAGGATAAAGTTGATGTTTTGCTAGTTTGTCTTAAGTTTAACGTTTTTAGTATTGTATTCTGTATATGTTCCTATCTTTTGTTTGAATTATACAGGAGCAGCTTCTGCATATTTTTGGGTTTTTCTAGTGTTTGTATATGTATGCAACACAAATGTGTTTTGTGTGGTCTTATTATCCGGTGGGGAATGTGACGTTGTGTTGTAGACAGTGTTGTCTACGGTAGTGATGGCTTGATGTTAATGTATTTCTTATTTAAGATGATGTTGTGGTGTGACCCTTGTTTCGGGGTCAGTTGTTTTGTGTGTTATTGTGTAACACCTGTTTTATAGGCAGAAAGTTTAAGGTTTTATTTTATTTCATGCCTATGTACTGCGTTTTGTGGTAGGAAGAAGTAAAATATGTAACCAGCGGTTAAATTTTGTGGTGTTTTTGAGACAATGTATGTTCAGTTTCATTGACAGTGTGTTATGTTATTGTATAGAAAACTTAGCTAGGATTGGGTAGTAGGATGGACATTTTTTGTTTGTGCTTTTGGCACGGGTTCTTATTATAGGATATATAGACTGATGTGTTTATTCCTGTTCTGTTTGCTTGTTTGTTTATATGAGCCTGATTTATTTTTGGGCATTTATTGGATTGTTATGTATATATGTGTTTTTAATAAAATATATATAAAAAAAAAAAAAAAAACTTCAGGAAGACAGAGAAAATTACCATAAATATACATACATATCCTACAAATATACATACAAACACACATACATACATAAAAACATACATAAATACATATGTATATATATAAATCTTATATTAACAAATATTTTTTTCACACCAACAAATTATTATAAAACAAAACAATGAGGGAAATTAAGATGCATGTTTACGCTCCACGTTGCGCAAATGATATCAAAGAGAGCAGAATAATTTGCACATAAATACAGAAAGCTAATAAAAGGATTTCATTAGGGAAGCAGAACAAGTGTCATATAGCATCCTGCCAAGACTAAAGCTGGGCTTACAAGACACCAGCAAGGAGTAAACCTTGTAATCTCAAGTGGGACTTCACTGAAGGAGTTAAGCGTCAATGTTTAGGATGACTTCACTGACAAAGCAAAGTTTTATGTACTGAACAGAGAAGAATATAAAGGTCTGCAAGCCTGAACAGAATGCCAAGTTGATAAGTAGACACATGTGCAACAGTCAGGTATCTTCATTCCGAAACGTTTCGCCTAACAGTAGACTTCTTCAGTCGAGACAGCGGCAGCAGAAGCAGTAAAGATGTACAGACGATGTAATCAGTCCATCAACCTTGAAAACGTAGTCTTGAGGTTTTCACTCCCTCAGCTGAGTGGACTGACCACCCCACTGTGGGGTTGTGTGTTGTTTTCTTTTATAATTAAGTTCCCATGAAAGCAAGTGTATCATACACTGTCAGACTTCAATATATCCAGGAGCAGATTTTAGGAAAAGCTGATCCTGGGTATAACAGAAGGACATTATTTTAACATTTTATACTGACTTCAAAACTATATTTATTTCCAAAACAAGCTGATCAGACTTAATGCAAAAATATAACCCAATCAAAATCGATCCTTTTGTCTTAGAAATAAGCATTCAAATTGTACTGGAAAGTCTCAAAGTTCTAAATATGTACTCAATGGAGCGAAGGAGAGATATATACATGCTAATATATACCTAGAAATCAGTTGAGGGCTAGTCCCAAATCTTTACATTCCATAACATAATGGAGTGAGAGATATGGGAGAAAATGCAAAATAAACCCGGTGAAATGATTGGAAAAAGACTTTAGAAAGCATCGGAAAAACTACTAATATAAGAAAATTTTAATTAATTCTTAACCCGACATTGTGTGAACAATGTCGGATTAATCTACTAGTAATAATAATAATGATTTGACGATGATACTAAAATATAATGGTAATAATACAGAAGATTCAAAAGGCAGTTCAGGATAATGAGTTATCTATTGATTCTGTTTTTCAATGGGTCCATTTTACATCGTCTCTACCGTGGGTCCCACTTCTGTAGAATAGTTTTGTAGTTTAAGGTTTTGTAATTAGTCTCCAGTATTTTCCAGGTTTAAATTATTAAATATGTCACCTGTGATTCATAGAGTACAATTATTAGGTACACAGAGCATTCTCAAAATTGGTGTGTTTGAACAGATCCACGTTGAGGAAGTTCTTTGTACATTCTCTGGATTGGCAATTTCGCCAGCCACAAATTGGGTTCTTAACAGACACAATGTTCACATGTATAAGAGTAAATGCATCTTGAAGAACAATGTAAGCATATCTTTTGTTTTGAAGGTTATACCTTTGATATACATTTACCTTTGAAGAGTTTCAAGAGTTTATCTACTCTCTGAGCCCGGCCATGGACCAGGCTCGTCTGGTTCTTGCCTGGTCAACTAGACTGTTGCTGCTGGAGGCCCGCTGCCCCACATATCCATCACAGCCTGGTTGATCTGGCACCTGGTGAAGATACTTGTATCCAGCCTATCATTTTTCTTGCAGTGGTGATAGCAATTTTTTTTTTCAACAAGAACATGTGCGAGATGAGGTTCTTAACTCCATCTGGGGCATGGCTCTTAACACCATTTGGGGGCATAGTTCTAACACCATCTTGGGCATGGCCCTTGACAGACCATCTGGTGTACAGTATGGGTGTGTGAGCAGCCTGCCCTCCTCACCTGGCACAAGTCTCACAGAGCAGCCACAGTGGGATCCTCCCAAACCTGCAACGACCCTTCTCAGATTTCACCATTAGGATCAAGTTGCACCCGCCCCCTCTAGCATGGAATGAGTGGCG